>LPNX010615885.1:106831-162505 GCA_001517045.1 Pseudotsuga menziesii
TAAGCCGACTTGTATGTATATAGATATATAAGCCGGCTTTTTTATGTGACACGTGTCATCTCCACGTTGAGCATGGAATTACACTTCTACCTCATACCGGGCTGTAGAATGCGCCTCTCGGCGCAATTAATATCTATCATACTTTTATGTATTGTTTAAATAAAAAAATTTCAATAAAATATATTATTTAGATTTATAAAAAGCTATTACAGATTATCTCTGCTGATAAAATTTTGAGAAATATCTCCTATGATACATCATATTTATGTTTGTAAATAAGTTATTAATATCTTTCATACTTTTATGTATAGTTTAAATAAATATTTTTCAATAAAATATATTATTTAGATTTATAAAAAGGTATTACAGATTATTTCTGCTGGTAATATATTTAGATTTAGATTTATAAAAGGTACTGCATATTTGTTTAAGATTTTGGAAAATGTTTCTTACAATACATCATACTTAAATATTTATATTTGTAAATAGGCTGTTAATTTATTTTTTATAGCATAACTTTGTTTTTAGCTTAAAAGAAATAATAAGATGTTTATAGTTCAATCATCTAGAATCTAATATATGGTATTTATATTTCAACTTAATAAAATAATATTTGAAAGAATGAATCACTAGATATTACTAATTTCAGAATCTATGTCAATACATAATCAGAGATACAAAATGTAGATTGTTTGTTCCTTTATAACAATGTAGAGTGAAGCAACCATTCGCTCCATAGAGAACATTCTTGCATGCACATACTTTAGATTATGAAAATTTACTTAATACAATTATGAATCAATAAAAAACAATGACCAATGAATAAATATATCGACATCAACATAGTATAAATGCCCTCCATACTAATCAAGACTATGAGATTAACTACTAGTAGAAATTGTGTTAAGGAGGAAATACACATTTTCAGTAAAGAGATATATTTCTCACACATTATCATGTCCCATCTATAGGAATGAATAACTCCCGCTTCACTTTATTTCATCACCAAAGCATTTATTTATACATTGTATCTGATGGTTGAGTTTCATATTCGAACCATTCGTTTCACCTTCCTATGTGACTCTTTAGTTATATTCTATTTACAATATTTACATGTTGTGCCGAACCATAATCACGAGGATTAGGTTTCCAACATTCCCCCTCTTAAGATGAAGGGATGTTTGTGAGTACGAGCATGGTTCTAAATCTTTCAAACTTTTCTTTTCCAAGTGCTTTGGTGAAGATGTCATCAATTTGCTCATTTGTCGAACAATATCATAAATGAAATATCTTGTCCTCTACATGATGTCAAATCAAATGGTACTTAGTGATGATGTTCTTGGTTTGATCATGGAATTTGGGTTTCTTGGCCAACTTCATTGTAGAAGTGTTGTCGATCAATACGGGAGTGGACTTTTCTTGCTTCTCTTGCAAATCTTCAAGTATCTTCCTAAGCCACACAATCTCCTTCATTGCTTCTATAGCTTCCAAATATTTTACTTATGTAGTTGAATATGTTGGAACTGCCTATTTGCGTGATCTCCATGAAATAGTTGTTTATCCAAGACTCATGGTGTATCAATAAGTTGACACTACTGTCTCTTTGTCTCAAAGGAACCTCTTGCAGTAAATAATGAAAATGCATGATATAACATAAATACTAGAACACAGAAGGAATTTATTAATCGTGGGCCACTTCAAGGGGGAAAACTCATTATAAAAAGCTCAATCGAAATAACTCGTGTATTCCTTCATCAGCCTTAACACGTACTTATATAGTAATTATAATATAAACAACTATTAATCCCCATAAATGTGGGATAAGCGCATATATANCCAACAAAAATATATTAATAAATTAAAGATAAGGGTTGACACGGGTTCCTAAAATCCCCTCTCTCTTAGAAAATATTTGTCCTCAAAGCTTTAGATGTGGAAATGTTTGTTAAATATGAAGGAGTGGTTACCATATACCATCATTTGGTTACATGTCGTGCTAGTGAATTAATACCTCCATGATTAATCAAGAAAGAATATGATGAGTGCACCCATTGAGAATGATCTCCACATCCAAAATGATGGATATTTCATCATCTCATTCTAGTCAAAAAGTCTATGCTCTAATGTTGGTGCCAATAAATTTCTTAAGAAAAGACACATGAAATTCTGGGTGAATGCGAGAGGAAGGAGGAAGTTCCAATTTGTAAGAAACATACCCAAACATCTGAAGAACCTTATACGACCCATAATAATTTGGAGCCAACTTATGACGCCCTTTGATTTTCAAGTAGGATCACTTCTAAGGTTGTAGACAAAGAAAAAACACATCATTGACTTGAAAATTGTGCTTAGAACGATGCTAATCGTCTTTTCGTTTCATTCAGTTTCTTTCCATGTGAAGATTGTCTTGCAAAATGTGATGAATCTTATCTCGGTTTCGGAGAGCCATGTCAACTACATGAACTGGTGAACTGTTGGGGGTGTATCGAAGGATCATTGGTGGTGCCATGGCGATGCCTAAACATAGAATGCTTCATATGGATTCATTTTAGATTCACTATAGTAGAATGTATTGTACCACCATCAACAAGATGGAGCCACTTTTTCCACTGATGTTGTTTTTCATAGGTGAAGCAACAAAGATAAGTTTCTGAACATTTATTGATAACTTAAGTATGACCATCTATTTGTGGGTGATACCATGAAGTCATATTCAGTATGGTTCTAGTGTGTGGAAATGAATTTTTATGAAAATGACTTGTGAAAGTTGCATCGTGATTTGAGACAATGGAAGAAATAATTCCATCAAGACAAAAGATATGGTCCATGAAAATTTGTTTGACTAAGGAGGTGGTATATGGATGGTTGAGAGCATAAAAATGATTATATTTTGAGAGACGATCAACAAAAACCAAGATCATTGTCTTCCCTCTAGATTTAGGGATCCCTTTAATCAAATCCATTGAAATATATGTCAAAATACATGTAGGGATGGGAAACGGTTCGAGTAATACCAAAAGGAGTGCCCTTTCATGCTTGTGGCACTGATAGGTATCAGATTCAACCACCATATTTTGAATTTTTTTTTCATTCCCTTCCAAAAGAAGTTACGTCATGCTTGCTCATATGTTTTAAGGAACCTAGAGTGCCTTCTCGATGGAGAAGCATGGAATTCATAGAAGACAACCTGTTGAAGATATGTGGTTTAGGGAAGCACTAGATGACCCTTGTATCTCATAAAAGCACCATCCCAAGAGTAATATGGTATAACATAAGAGTTATTGGCCAACCTTATGATGATTGTATATAATGAAGAGTCATTGACATATCCTTGTTAAACATATTGCAACAAATTTGGAATATGCATAGAAATAGCTAAAAGAAAAACGTGGTCATCAATTGTGCAAAAAAGAGCATTTGCCACAAGATTGTCCTTACCCTTCTTATAAGTGATCTCAATGTCATAACTCAAGATTTTTCCAACTCATTTTTGTTGTGTTGGGGATGAGACCCATTTTTCCAAGAAATATTTCAAAATCTGGTGATCATTCTTAATGCATAGATCATTCCCTCATATGTATGGCCACCACTTCTATAATGCATGAAAAATAGCCATCATTTCCATCTCATATGTATAGGAGACTAAATTATTACTGGAAAGGGATTTCCTGGTGAATGCTATGGGATGTTAATCTTAAAGGAGAACATCACCAAGTCCATTATCGCAATCATCACTCTCAATAATGAAGGGCTACGAAAAATCAGGAATAACTAGATCGAGTTTGGTACACATAGCTTGTTTCAATTTGTCAAATGCACACTCAGTAGCATGTGTCCATATAAAATCATCATTTTTCAAAAGAGATGTTAATGGAGTTGCAATATTCCCATAATCCTTGACAAACATGAGGTACTAGCGAGGTAGTCCCAAAAAACTGTGAAGGATCTTGAGTATTAGAGGACGTGGCCAATTTTTCATGGCATCTATGTTGGCAAGATACACACGGATCCCTTGTGCAGAAACAATATTCCCAAGATACTCTACTTCCTCCCACCCAAAAACACTTTTAGATTGTTTGGCATAGAGATAATGATCACATAAAATTTGCAGTACAAGATCTAGATGTTGGATATGCTCATCCCATGTTTTATTATAGAGAAGGATATCATTTAAGGAATACTAGAATGAAGTTCCACAAGTAGGGCCAGGATATTTTATTCATCAAATCCTGGAATGTGGAAGGAGCATTAGTGAGGACAAAGGGCATTACCAAAAACTCATAGTGGTCATCATGGGTGTGAAAAGATGTTCTAGGGATACCATCCTCATGAACTTGAATTTGGTGATACCCAGAATGGAGATCCAACTTGGAGAAAAAATGAGCACCATGAAGCTCAAGAATCTCATTAACAACAGGAATTGGAAACTTATCCTTGATTAAGATGTGATTAAGTGCTCTACATGAAATGCAAAGGGGCCAGGACCAAACATTTTTTTAAATAAGAATAACTGTGAAGAAAAGGAACTAGTACTAGGGTGAATGATACCTGGCTTCAGTAAGTCTCAAACGAGCATCTCAATCTCCGTCTTTTAGTGAAATGGGCAGTGATAAGCACTAATTTTTGGACGGATGATTCCAACAAGGAGAGGAATATGATGATCCTTTGATATTGAAGGTGGGAATCCCGCTGGTTAAGAAAACACACATCCATATCGATCCAAAATTTGGTGTATATCGAAGGGAGTAATGGAGATTGTTGATGGTTACATCTGAATGGAATGGATTTGAGAGATGACAGCATGTGGATTCTTCTTAAGGATATTTTCGATGCGATGTGAATTGATGATGCTGAGAGACCCTGGTTGTAAGCCCTTGAATGTGTTTTTTTTCCCATTGAGTTAAGACTGTATTCAAAATTTCAGCAAAATCCCATAATATTGGTCCACGTGTTCATAACCATTTAAAGCCCAAAACTACATCACATCCACCTAAGGGAAAGGAAAAACATGTCAAAGTGCAAGTTATAATATCCAATAGATATACGCACATTGCGACACATCCCCTTATAAGGTAAGGTTCCCCCATTGGCAATCATGAATTCAAATCTAGAGCGAGGATGGACAAAATAATCAACTGGTTCAGTGATTCGAGGGTCAATCAAGTTATGAGTACTATCAGAATCAATGAATATTGTAAGAGGGATATTCTTGAAGAAACCCTTGACCCGCATGTTTGTGGAGTGGTGAATTTGGATAATGCATGGAGAGATACCTCTAGGTTGTCTTCCTGAGAAGGAGGGTCAATATGATTTTGCTTAATGTCGACTTGATCATCTACTAGATCTTGAGCTTCCTAAAAAAAATTAGGTGCAAGTGGAAAATCCACATTCAAGAGACATAAATTTTTCTTAGCACATTTATGTCCATGGGTGAATTTATCATCAAAATTATAACAAATCGTTTTTTCTCTACGTTCCTTCATCGTAGCTTCATAAAAATGGTTGATCGGATTGGTTCTAGGAGCTGGTGTGATTGGAGGTCTTTGGGAACCCATATTCTTGAATGGAACAAAAGTGGATTTGGAGCATTGTTGAGCTATGATATTGTCCTCTGCTAACTTAGCCAACCCTAGGGATTCCATAATTGTGTCGGGACAGAACATATTAACATTAGATCAGATCATATCCTTCATACCATTGATAAAACAACTCATGTAGAATGCATCACATAATCCTTCTGTGTGATTTTCCAATTTCTCAAATTTTCTCGGATACTCTCTCACAGTGACAATTTGGTGAAGTTTAGTGAGTGATCCTGTGAAGTCATCAAAATAAGTAGGGCTAAATAGTTGCAAAAGGAGTTGAAAAAAATATGTCCATTTTGGTTCTTCATGATCCCTGATGTACCAACAGAATCATTGAAGGGATTCATGTTCCAAATGAAAGGATGCAAGTGGGACATTGTTGAAAACAAAAGTGTTATGTATATTAAAATATTGTTCTTCTCTATATATCCATCCATTCGGATCATCACCATTGAAGAGAATAAAATCAAGCTTCTGCCAATGAAAATTGTTGGAATAAGAGAACCCAATGTGTGCAGAAGACTATGGATGTAGTCCATTTTTCATTTTTGAATGTTGAATATGGAGGATGAGAATTTTTTCTTCCAGATATTGGAGTTTGGCCTTGATGGTGACAATTTCATCTTCCATTTGTTTGTTTGCATGTTGTTGACAATCATAACCAAGAGTTTTTTTTTTGGTTGGGGGGGGGGGATAGAGAAACAAAAACAAACTATCTTTTTTAGAAAAGGAAAATTTGGAGTTGGGAAAAACCATGATGGGTAAATGGGGTTTAACTAGGTTTTGGACATTTTTCTGAGAGATGAAGCAAAAAATGGGTATTTTTGAAGCAACATTAAAGAATAGGAAAATGTCAAAGAGGGACAAGGAAGAAAACATAGGAAATGAACAATGTAGAAACATTTGAAGGAAATTGGGAGAGAATCGAAGAAGTTATGGAAAACCCTTAAAATAGACAAATGTGGGATTACCAGCTTCAGAAAGTGGAATTTACGACAAGGTCATCAATTAAGGAAATATGCAGAATGGAATCGCAAGGGTTCTAGTGGATTTTCAAAGGAAGCAGAGCTAAAGAAAAGAAGCTACAGAGAAAAAATATAAATTTATATTTTTTTTGGTGCAATTGATATGTGATGGCTCTGGATAGATGAAATGTGATATTTATCAACTGGAAAGAGATATGAACCCCAGGTATGTTCGTCTTCCTAAAGGTTCATGGGATTCAATCGACCACCAATGATGTCTAATGACTTGTGTATTGGGGTAGTACCCCTCACTCCACGGCTCAGGTAATTGATAGTCACTTTTCCACAAATGGAATATATTGGTTTACCTCATAGCTGGGAACTGGTCATTCTGGCATGGGCCATTGCATTTTTTGCTAATAGGTCATCTCAATGGCCATCTACTTCAAGGTTCGTGTGGTACTCCTCATAATTTTTTTTAGGTCTATGCCCAGGTACTTCCCATAGTTAAGCGGATAGGGGTTATTCCCTAATCCGAATTTGCAATTGAAATGAATAATACATATGAAAAGAAAAATAACTAATGCAATAATCATAGAAATTCCACCCAACAAGCCCAATAAAGTGCTCTAATGTTAGATGAGAGGTACCTCCTACAATAAATAATGAAAATGCATGATACAACAAAAATAACAAAACATAGAAGGAATTTATTGATCGCAGGACACTTAGAGGGGGGAACCTCATTTGATCAAGCTCAATACAAATAACTCATGGATGCCTTGATTGGTCTCAACATGTACTTATAAAATAAGTCTAATATAAACAACTATTACTCTCCAAGAATTTGGGATAATACAATATACTCATGGGATGAATTACGAATGATATGCGTCCAACAAAAATATACTAACAAAGTAAAGAGAAGGTTGACACGGGTTCATAAAATTATCATTATCAAAGTATGAATCGGTGCTCCCAATGAGTTTGAATTCTTCTACCTTAGTTTACTTGAGTAAAAATTATTAAGTCCCCTTAAAGTATCGTATAACTCTTTTTGCAGCAGACCAATGTCATTCACAAGGTTTGTGCATGTATCTAGAAAGAATGCCAACACTGTAAGAAATATATTCTCTAGTAGTTGTAAGGTAGATATGGATTCCTAGAAGCTATTGATACTTGGTATCATCCTCAAACTCTTTTCCTTCATTTTATGTGAGCTCCAACTTTTGTTCCATTGGAGTTGAGAGAGGGTTTCATTATGTCATCCAAAATCTGTTAAATAGTTCTCCAACATTTTTTGAGATATAAATATGTACTTAGGATGTTGAGTCACTTCAATTCCCAATTAGTAATGATAGTGTCCCAGACTAGTCATTTAAAAACATTTCTTTATAGATTCTATATAATATTCAGTGTTCCTTGTCATTAAAATATCATCTACATATACCACAAGAAATACAATAGATCTTCCAACTTTATTCACAAACAATGTTACATCATCAAGATTATAATTCTTGAAATTTATATTTAGAATATGCTTGAGTAGCTTTTCATACCATGCTCATGGTGCTTGTTTTAGGCCATACAAGGATTTGACAAGTTTGCATACCTTTCCTTCTTATTGCTTCACAACAAAACCTTTTGGTTGAGATAAGAAGACATTTTATTTCAAGTATCCATTCAAGAAAGAAATTTTTACATCCATTTGGTGGACTTTCCACCCGGTTTGTGCTTCCATGGAGAGAAAGTGAACACGATATCCCATTTTTTTCTGGGGGAGAATGTTTCTTCATAGTCAACTCACTTTTTGCATGTCCTTTTTCCACAATCATTTATTTTTGTTTGTCAAGTGATCCATTTGGTTTGTATTTATTCTTGTACACCCACTTGCAACCAATTGGTTTGGTTCCATTTGGAGGGTAAACCATATTCTAGGTTACATTATTTATGGGTGCATCATATTCATTTTGCATAGCTTCTTTTCAATCATCACATGCATCAACTTAAAAAAATCAAGTTGGTTCAAAGTTAGAATATAAATTTAATTCACAATCAAATGAGACACCCGTGTCATCACCTAAGTTATCTTATTCTCCTTCGTCATCTTGTCTTTTTGAGTTTCACGTTCATGTCTTTCCAACTTCATCTAGATGGACACTTTCAAGTGTATTTATGGCCCATTTTGGAATCTTCTTTGATGGTCCATTTTGATCGCCTGGAGGTGATTCAGTCTCTTCTAGGATCAATATCCAAATCCTCTCAATAACATCATCTAGTTTAGGTGAAGTGGTGGGAACTTCTTCTTCATAGGTTTCTTCATGAGGGGTGTTGTTGCATCTAAAGGAATTTCCAAATATTGATCATGATCCAATATCAAGATTCCCCCTTAAAGTTTTGTAATTTCATTATCATATTTGTAATATGTATTTAGATGAGAAAAAATCCAAGAGGACAATATTTAAACCATCGATCCTTTGCAAACACCCAAGCTACTACTAAGTACTCGCATTAGCTCATCTCATTGTTGTTATTCATGGTGTGTTGTTCATATGACTACATAAGCAGGGGTAGTATACATATTTATTCAAATTCTACATAATGTATTCATTCATATCTCTTTGCATCATGTTCCGCAGGTTCTCATATTTAATTTTGCAGTATTTCCCGAAATTTTCCTACAATGTATGACCCATAAAATTATAAGAGTAACTCCTTTATTGTTTCCATGGTAGGTATAAAAATGAAAGAAACATTATATGCTGTTAGAACTGTAATTTCATCTTTAAATAGGTCTTCTACCATGCCTATATATATTTCAAAATGCCAAGGCTCTTTGAGGGGAAACACCTAGCTCCATATGGCTACTAGCAAACTCCTAAAAAGGTGCAAGAGAATTCCATATTTCTTATGTACTTGATAAAATGTCATTAAAAGTGAGACAATATGTGGTAAGATAGGTCCACACTATCATCCTCAAACCCCACATAACCATTCATTTTTTTTGTTCAAAATTTCTCAAAATAACTTTACAAAACAAATGCACAAGTAAAATGCCAAAGGGAACATAAAATGAAATCTAATCCTCACAAATTCAAATGTATCCTTCTATACTAATCTAACACATGAAATATTTAATGATAAGTCAAATAAAATAGCTAATGTAACCACCTTGTTATTTCATCATGAGCATGAGATATCCCCCTTTTCTTGGTTATGAGCCAAAAATAAGGACATGTCAAAAATAAATCATAATTCTTGACTACAAATGTATGTGAGATTATGAAAATAGGAGAGAATACCAAACTTACAATGAGAGTGGCTTGTACCACTGCAAGTGTTTCCTATTAAATATTTGATAGGAAGAGTGTAATCATCATCCATGTGATAGGTAGAGGGAAAATAGTCACTAACCCATCATATGAAAACTCATCTAGTGTAATAATTGTAAAGTCATGCAAAGAGGCTCCTTTAAGTGTCATATTTGACTTCGTCACACTTGAAAAGAAATTATTCTAAAAATATATAATCATACTGAAATATAACTTATGTTTTAAATATTGAAAAACTTACAAAAGGATAACTCCAGATATGTTGTGTGCATGCACCCTCTTCTACTTTTTTAAAGGGCAACCAAGTTGCTTCTAAAATTATCACTAGTGTTCCCTCAAACTGCTGCTATAGACTACTATAGGAACACCATATGTTTCTTCCACAGGTACATTGGGGACTAACTTTCAAATCAATAATTTGATATTCTAACAACCAAAAAAATTTGGATGTGAATTATAGTCAACTGCAATGCTCTGTTAGTCATGTACATTGGAAAGGGGATCTTTCTAGGGATAAATGGATAGTTTCAAAGGAATTTAAGAATATTTGGGATGTGATTCAACTTAGATGCATTTATTCTTATGGAAATTTTATTGTTGGAAAAAATTGTTTTTGACGGAAGAAGGTTTTGTATTTACATCATATTTGGTTAGCCAAATTCATACAACATTGACAATATTAAGGAAAACTATATATACTACAAAACTCTAAACTATAGATGCTACAAATTTCTTTGTAAAAATGTAGAAAAATATAGATTATACAAAACAATATCATTTACCTATTGTACTAAACAAACATATACATATACTGTGACATCTAAGGAAACAATTAAGGAACATGAAAATATTCAATGTGTGAATTTTACAAATATCATGAATATAAGGTCCAAACGTTCCAAGGATACTTTATGTAAATGCTACATATGGTTTTACAACAAGATATATCTACAAGAGAATCCTAGTTTATTAGGCTAGCAGAGTAAAGGAAAACCTCTTAAGTTTGCACCTGTTAAAAATACCATAACTAAAAATATAATCCTAGTTTATTAGGCTAGCAGAGTAAAGGAAAACCTCTTAAGTTTGCACCTGTTAAAAATACCATAACTAAAAATATAGCCACAATATTAAGACAATATTTAAATAAGTATTAAAATTAAATAAGTGGGCACACAAAATTACCAATACATTACAAATATAAAAGTCAAACACAAAAAGGTCAATAGCATTAGCTTAGAAAATTATATTAAAATGTTTAAAATTTCATGTTACATAGTCAATTTATCCCTAAAAGAGGAGAGAAAGTTCCTTATATCAGATGTTAACTCTAATTTACCAAGATACTTCCATAATGCTTTTACCAGATCAGTGATTTCATTAGGGTATTTATAAGGGTTCACAACTATGCAATAATCAATAGGATTCCCTTATTGATCATCACACTTCAAAGAAAGCATCATCATGTTCATCTCATAGAAATCTTTTCCAAGCAAAGTACTCTGAAATATTTCCAAATTTTTGACATATTTACTTTGATCATCTCTATCAAATTTGCTAGTGAGTCGAGAAAACTTCAATTCATCCAAAAATTGTTTTTTTTAAGAAATTTATGAAGCAAGGGAACTCCATCACTTTCTCTTTTGGTTGACCAAATTCTAGTATGGAATATTCCCACACATAACTCCAATAATTTGAATGCATTTTCCTGTACTTGATATATATATATATTTTTTGTTTCAAAGTAGGACTATTATCCTGTTCTAAACTTACAGTCACGTCTTTTTTCCTAGTGGAGATTGATTTGAAGGATTTTAGAGCAAGGAAAAATCCACAAATTCTAATATAAACTAGCGTAGATCCAGCTTTACCCGGCTCTATCATGCGTCGAGAGGGATCAAATATTTAGAGGTGCAAACCCTGCTTCAACAATTACACTCCAAAAAAGGGTTTGCACTAAAAGTTTGAATACTAGTTTACCCCTATAAAAGCATCCAACATTATTCAACAAATGTGTTCTTAAACTAACATCTATGTCTACCTTTCTGTCAAATTATTCACGTGACTACACCCTAAGCAACATCTGCGGAGAATTGCATATGAGTATTTTACAAGTTTTCATTGCCAATCTTCCACTGAACTTGCAATAAGAATAATATGATCACTACTCTATACAAAAAGAAATTGTAAAACTACCATCGAAGAACAATTTGATTGCACCGAAAGAAAACTGGATGAATTGAAACTACAGACGAGTTACTCCACCGGCATCATTGTGCTGTTTTAGCACTTCCTTTTTGAGCTATGCACAATTTTATATGAAGGAATCAGCGAAATAGACTAGAGAGGTAGTAACTGTTCCATTGTCAAAAGAAAGATGAACATAATTCAATAATACTGCTATATTATCAGTAATTATATCTTATCTTATAATGGGAGAGTTACAGGAATTACCTTCTTGATTGTTCCATATAGCTAGGGCAAAGTTATTAAGAGGAGATTCATTATTTGGTTCTGCACAATAACATTGCTGGATGAGTTTGAAAACCAAAACATTAAAAGATATAAAATTACAGATACGAGCATGTTATAGTTCTTATTTACCTCCCAAAAGGCTCTGAATAGACAGAAGGATAGTATGAACATCACATGCAGACGACCATTTATCCTGCAACCAAATTTGAGTGGGAATCACTGTACAAAAGGTGATAGATTGCACGCCATACAAAAGGTGTTTGCAAGTAAGTGTTTGAAAAAGACAAAAAAAGACAACAAACCTACCTTAAGAATGTCTAAGCAGATGTTTCCATTCTGGTCAACGTTAGGATGGAAGCAAGGCGTCTCAAATTTCACTTCAGGAGGGTTGAATGGATAATCATTTGGAAAATGCAAAGAAATCTTATATACCAAACCCTCGTAAACGGTATCTTTTACACCGTTTATGGTGCCAACCCAAGAGAACATGTTATCCGCTTCTGGAAAAGCTGAAATTCTAGGACCACCGCTCATCTAAAGATTGAAGAAGAATTACACAATAAAAAAATGTATTCTGGGCAGCAAAATAAAATCAGCAAACCTAATATTACAGAAGCTCAGATTTTTATAAGAGATTAATTATTTTCTATCAGTAAACCTAATATTGCAAGTGCTCCCTTTCCTAGAAACTAGGAAATCAAATTGATGTTTTGCATATACTGTGGTGTTAGTTAAATAAAATGTTATATGGATAAGCGTGAAAGTATTCTATTCCATATATGATAAAAGGCATAACCCCATGCCCTATCCCTATCGATTATTCAAAATACGCAGGGTATAAATGAAAAATGCAGAGGGTATAAATGAACCCAAAAAGAAAGAAATGTAATAAGAGTAGGGCATAACCCTAACATAAATAAATGTAATAAAAGTAAGGGAAGTACCATCAATTGCATCAGCTCGGACTGTAACCTGTGTACAAAATATGAAAGGCGATCAGAACCATAGAACCATACAAAATATGACCAAAAATCCACTACAATTAAAAAAACAGTAAGCTATAGTCTTCAACAATGAAATTTAAAATCTCACGCTCTGAATACTTATCACCAATCTCATTGACGCCCTACTAATGAAACTGAGTTACCCATGTTTTGATACCCAGCTAAACTATTTGGACTTAACTCAGAAACAAAAAAAATCCAACCTTCGAGTTACAGCATTAACGCTAGCCATGGCGTTTTCCTCTGCTTTAGAGAACTAAAACTTAAATCGCAATGCCAAAGTAAGTGAGCACCAACAAAAACGAATTAAGCCGACTTGTATATATATAGATATATAAGCCGACTTTTTTATGTGACACCTGTCATCTCCACGTTGAGCACGGAATTACACTTCTACCTCATACCGGGCTGTGGAATGCGCCTCTCGGCGCAATAAAATGTTATATGGATAAGCGTGAAAGTATTCTATTCCATATATGATAAGAGGCATAACCCCACACCCTATCCCTATCGACTATTCAAAATACACAGGGTATAAATGAAAATGCAGAGGGTATAAATGAACCCAAAAAGAAAGAAATGTAATAAGAGTAGGGCATAACCCTAACATAAATAAATGTAATAAAAGTAAGGGAAGTACCATCAATTGCATCAGCTCAGACTGTAACCTGTGTACAAAATATGAAAGGTGATCAGAACCATAGAACCATACAAAATATGACCAAAAATACACTACAGTTAAAAAAACAGTAAGCTATAGTCTTCAACAACGAAATTTAAACGCTCACGCTCTGAATACTTATCACCAATCTCATTGACGCCCTACTAATGAAACTAAGTTACCCATGTTTTGATACCCAGCTAAACTATTTGGACTTAACTCAGAAACAAAAAAAATCCAACCTTCGAGTTACAGCATTAATGCTAGCCATGGCGTTTTCCTCCGCTTTAGAGAACTAAAACTTAAATCGCAATGCCAAAGTAAGTGAGCACCAACGAAAATGAATTAATCCGACTTGTATATATATAGATATATAATCCAACTTTTTTATGTGACATGTGTCATCTCCACGTTGAGCACGGAATTACACTTCTACCTCATACCGGGCTGTAGAATGCTCCTCTTGCAATTTTGAATCCATGGGAAACCGAATGTTCTTGGATGAGTTATAAGGATAATACACTTGGACATATGCATCATAGGTCGAATTTTTAAGGAAATGTAGCTCACATGGGAGAGGAAGAGTCAAATGGGAGCTTCTTGGACACTTGGGATAGATTCCCTAGCATCTATGACATCTATGACACCAATGATGAACATTCTATGACATTTATGAGATATTTCAGGCCTGGAGGCTGACATATGACCATTATGACATGTTAGGATGAAATATATCATCCACGAAGGAACTCATGTGAGTTTGGGAATATCAATGGGTCCCTATTCGAATTGGGGGAAGATGGAAGGCTGGGGAAGCGAGGATACATGGAAGATATTGAGCATACAACCTAATTCGAATTGGATTGAGTTTGTGTATGGATTGGTAACCATTGAAGGCTAACTATTTTTATAAAATACAGGTATCAACCAAGAGAAGGCCTTTTGATCATTTGAGAAATTTGCATTTGTGAAGAGAGAGAGCTAGGGGATGACTAGTTTCTTGCCTTAGCCAATTTCGTGGGTGAAAGATTCCCATCCAAGTTGGTGTTTGGAGAGGCAATTCAGGTATTTCATAGATATTTAATGGATTTTTTATTTTCAGGTGTAAGATATAGGTAATCTCTTGGTTTCTTATATTTCAATAGATTCTTTTAACCATTTCCAGTCTTTATTGCATATTCTTGCTCATGGAGGGATTGCGCTTTGAGTGAGATATTGTACTATTTGGGAGAGATTATAATGGTCTATTTCTGATTATAATAATATTAATATACTATTTTTATTCTTATTTAGAAATTCTCAGGTGGAAATACCAAATGGTTCTATGTAAAAGTGATTATTAATGAGCAAACAATGACCATTTGCCCACTACATTGGTGTATGCCATTGTAATGCTGATGATTTTGAATGAAAGAATGTTTCTATGATATATTTATGGTTATTGGAATTTAATTATGATTATTACAATTTTCATATTCATCACTTAATCATGTGAAGTCATATTACTCACTTTATTTTCATTTGGAAAATATTTGTTGCCATTTCCCCAAGGGTCAAACTAAGGATTTTGTAGCTGTTTGGGAGAGGGTTATAAAAGCCTTTATAAAATGAATAATGATGCACATGATACCTTATGATTTACCTTAAAATAATCTACCTTTTTTCATAAATTCAATTGGTTTTGGGAGCATTTGGAAATCCATTTCCAGCATTTACCATGGGGGAATTGGAACCCCAATTTGCTAGTAAAAAATCCTACCTTGGCCAAAATATTAAACAAGTTTTCAAAAGTATTTGGAGGTTCATAAATCCTCCATGAACATAATATTCAAGTCTTAATAAAAGTCATATACATTCTCATAATATTTGGGATCATTTGGGTCAATTTGGAGACCTAGACATCCAAACTAGTCAACGGTCGAAATATGTAAAAAGTGAAAAATGGGCCATTTTAATAAAATTTATTGAAAAGGGACATTAAAAGGTATATCAAATCATTATATTGGCACCTGATGGTCTTAATAAGGATTCAAATAAATAATCCACCACCGTTAGAACTTGAAGTTGAAGATTTTTTTTTTTTGAAGAAGTATAAGAAGAAGAAGTACATTCTGCTAAAACCATGAGTAATGAGGGGAAGGGACTATCTAATGATAAGGAGGAATATATTAAACTCATGAAACCTATATTTGATGACATAACCAAGAAAATTTTCCAACATATTACGAAAGGATTCGAATTGATGGCTAGCCAATTTGGAAGCAAAGGAGTAATAGGAGGTAGCAGTAGTTCACAATAAATAAATAAAAGTAGACAATGCGTGGGCATATTTTCTCAAGCACGTGACCCCATATAATACCCAATGAATTTTAGAGCACACTAAGGCCTAATACATCTAAATTTATTATACCCAAATAAGATACTGACATTCAATTTGAACTTGATACAATGGCGAAAGAATGGGATAAATTGGATGAATATTGTAAGAAAAGTCTACCATTTGATCGGTAGTTTATTGTTGAAAAAAAACTAAAAAAGAAGGAAGATAATAGGTCTCTATACCAAAACAAAGAATGAAATTGTGCCATGGGTAAATTTCCACTGCCTACTTTTGATGGTTCCTCTCAAAGTTCTGCTAACATGTGGATGCAAAAATTAGATGTGTATTTATAGTTGAATCCGATGGTGGAAGGAGATGCCTTAAAAATTGCCATTTTGGACTTGGAAGGAGATGCCAATGAATGGAGGTTACATGGCCTGAAAAATTTGGTTCATTATCAAGTTAAAAAATATGGATAATTTGTTGACAGTGTACTAGAGAGATTTGAGCAAATGGATCCAGAATTATCTTTGAGAGATCTAGCCTAATTAAAGCAAGTTGGGACCCCTACTGATTATATGATGGAATTTCAAAAACTATCAATAAAGGTGGCTGATGTTTCTATGGGAAGGATATTATTGTTGTTAATTGAAGGTTTGTATGAACCCTTAAAAGTTTTGTTCAAATCCCACAAGACCACTACATTAAAATATGAAATGAGCTCGACTAGAGATCTCCAAAATGTGCTTCCTAGAATAAGATTTCCTCCCATGCCTAACTTCAGATTTGAAAAGAAACCTTGGAAAATAGATGCACCTGATAAGAATCCTCAGAAAAGACATTCATTTTAAAATAATAATAAATAAGTACTAAACAGATAGGAACTTTGAAGAAAAAAATTGTGCTTCACATGCTTTCAACCATGGACACTGGGGCATAAATGTACTAAGTGAAAACCTCAATACATAGAAGTATTTTCTGATAATGATGAGTATGAAGGTGGTATGGATGAAGAGGGACACATTTAAGATCAAGAGGAGGCATATGAGATAGTAGTTTAAGAATAAAGACAGGAAGAAAATCAGCCTTCATTGGACAAAGCAAGAATGGAATGACTTTTAGCAGTGCCTCGCTATCACACTATTCGATGCAAGGGTGTGGTACTAGGACAAAGAGATTTAGTTTTGGTATATGGAGGAGATACAAATAAATTCATTGATGCAGAGAGGGTGGAGAAAAGGAATATACCTATTGAACCATTTGATGACTTCACAGTTGTCATCCCCGACCACAACACAATGCAATATAAAACATGGGTTCAAAAGATGCAAGTCATCATAGGTAACTATACTATTGTTGATAGTTTTTATGTGGTTGATGTTGCTGATACTAGTTTGATTTTGGGAGTTAAATGGTTGTATTCTATAGGGGAGCATACATTATCAAATTCCTGAGATGAAATTTCAAGATTCGAAAGATGTACTAAGGGTTGTGAGAGGGAAACACACTTACCCAAATCAAGTAGTGACTTGCAATAGTATGAGATATATATTGAGGAATGGGGACATAGAATGGGCTGTTGAATGTCATATCACATATCCCAAGCCAAACATAAAGGTTGTTGAACACCCAAAGGAGATAGAGAAGCTATTGCAAAATTATGAATTTTTTTATAGAGATCTTCCACATGGTAGACCATCTGATAGGGGGGTTGAGAACAACATTGTTTTGGAGGAGGGTACTTCACCCATTCAAATACCACCTTATAGAAATACCAATAAATTCAAATATGAGAATGAGAAGGACATATAATAAATATTAGAGTTGGGACTCATTAGACCAAGCTCTAGCCCTTATCCTTCTTCAGTAGTGTTGGTAAAGAAAAAAGAAGGAACCTTGAGGAATGGTATAGATTTTAGATATTTGAACAAGAACACCATCAAGAATAGGTATCCTATTCCTAGGATTGATGAGCTCACAGATGATCTAATTTGACCCAAATATTTATCCAAAATTGACATTAGATCAGGTTATCACCAAATTCGAATGAAGCACTACAACAAATTTGACATTTAGTGGCGGTTTTCTTCCACCTCCAAAATTCACTTTTAGAGGGGGTTTTGGATTTTTTGGCGGTCTTTACAAAACCATCCCTAATAGCACCAATGCTAAAATTTTTGAATTTTAGGGGCGGTTCTGGAAGAAATCAAAACTGCCCCCAAAAGTGACTTTTAGGGGTAGTTCTAAATCGCCCCCAAAAGTGAATTTTGGGGGCGGTTCTAAACCCCATCCAAAAGTGACGTTTAGCGGCGTTTTTAACCTCCCCCAAAATTTCTCTTTGGGAGCGGTTCTAAAACTCCCCCCCCAAAAAGTCACTTTTGGGGGCAGTTCTGGTGTCAGAGACATTCTTTAGAAAAATGTCCCTAAGGGAGGATATAAACCCCCCTCGTAGGTTCCTAAGGGGGCAGTCCAAAACCGCCCTTAAAAGTATCTATTATAAAACTGTGGGGGCGGTTTTAAACCCCCCTCATAGGTACATATGGATTCATTTCAAAACCCCCCTCGTAGGTACATACATACTTGTTATATTTTTATCATTCAAGCTAGCATTATGATCTTAGGATCTTTAACTAAGAGAATAACATGCATAGCAATAAAACACAAGAGACAAGAGACACAAAGAATTTTCCTTGGGGAAACCATAAAGGAGAAAACCCAACAAATTCCTTAGAGATAGAATCAGCACCAAAATTAAAACCTGAAAACATAAAGATGATCTCCTAACAGCAGCAGTCTCTCTCTTGTCCCAGCAACTTCTTCTCTCACTCATGCACCCCAATGAGTGAGTGTGTGTGTAATAAATAGAGAGGATCACTCTCTATTTATATTCTTTCATTCACTTGAAATCCACTCCAACATGTCAGCCTTACTTAACAATTACTTACTAGAGCTGACATCTCTAGGAGTGTCTAATAACCCTAGTGCCCCACAACTTGTGGGGACTTTTCCTCCTTCGACCAACAAGGAGGTTTATCCTTAACACAATGGTGGGGACTATTGCCATGACTTACAATGACTCACCTAGGTTCGACATCTCTAGGATAGTATAATAACCCTAGGGCCCCACAACTACGGGGACTTTAACCCTTGACCAAACAGGAGGGTTACCCACAATGAATTGACATGATTTTTTTACTTTATAGAACCTCCCGATAGGAACATCGAGGCATGGCATGACTGAAATACATTACAGACACATCCCGGAATAAAAATCGGGTTACAATACATAAGAAATACAGATGAATACATTTTGAAGTTACAAATACATCAACACTCCCTCTTAACTAGGAAGTTATTCTCTCGACACAATTTTGTTCGCTGGTCTTCCTCTCTGGATCTTCTCATCATCTGCATCTTCAATTCATATTTCTATTCAATTCATCTTAATCTTCATGTCATATTCATTTCTGGATCTGGATCATCACTCGATCCGGATCATCATCACTGGATATCATCATTGGATCTATATCATCACTCGATCTGGATCATCATCACTGGATATGGATCATCATCACTAGATCTATATCATCACTAGATCTGGATCATCACTGGACATCATCACTAGATCTGGATCATCACTCGATCTGGATCATCACTACTGGATCATCATCACTAGATCTGGATCAGTACCATGGGTGCTATCTCATGGTTCTTCTCGTCACAGGAATTTCTACAGAGCCAACCCTTTTTCATGTTGGTTGTAGGCGTAGCCACCATGTAGGTCTTCTTTAGCACTTATATCTGACCTACTCATTAGAATGGCCCACCCAGCATTTACATATGACCTACTCGTCAAAAAGGCATGCCCAACACTCACATCTGATCATGTAGGAGCCTGGAATCACATTAGAAAGGCCCAACACACACATTCACCAGCATGATAGGACACAACTACTATCATATGTGAAAAGGCTCAGCACTTACATATGACCTACTCATCAGAAAGGCATGCACTCACATTTGATCTTGTAGGAAAAAATCCTAGCTACAATCATATCAAAACGGCCCCTAGTCCTAGACTGAGCTACCTGGTAACTGACCAAGTGCCTCCATTCTCCCAGAGAATGGCAGTTGTCCTTACATCTAACCTACTCGTCAAAATAGCCCAGCACTTACATCTAGCCTGCTCGTCAGAAGGGCATGCACTCACATATGATCTTGTACGAACCAATCCTACAGTCTCATCAGAATGGCCCCCAGTCCCAGAATGAGCTACCTGGTAACTGACCAGGTGCCTTTATTATCTGAGAGAATGACAGTTGCCCTTACATTTGACCTACTTTCTAAAATGGCTAGCATTCATATCTGACATGGGAGGAACCTAATACTTTAACCATGACATAATGACTCAGCCCTTATATCTGACCTGCTCGTCAGAATGGCTCTCTTAGTCCCAGACTGAGTGTTTCTGGTAACTGACCAGGTACCTCCATTCCAAGAATGGAAGTTGCCCTTACATCCGACCTACTCACCAGAATGGCCAACACTCATATCTGACATTGGAGGAACCTAATCCTTTAACCATGATAGAATGGCTCAGCCATTATATCTGACCTGAACGTCAAAATGGCTCTCTCAGTCCTAGATTGAGTGTTCCTGGTAATTGACCAGGTACCTCCATTCCAAGAATGGCATTTAGCACTCATATCTGAAATGGAAGGAACCAAATCCTCTCACCATGGCAGAATGGCTCATCCCCTATATATGACCTGCTCGTCAGAATGGCTTCCAAACTTGTCACTTCCCCTTGGAAGGGACCTCGATCTAGAGAACACCAAGCTTCTCCCTAAAGTACTCAAACTTCACTCTGGCCAATGGCTTCATCAACACATCAACTATCTGATCATCTGTCACAACATACTGGAGCTTCACTGCTCCCCTCTATACCATATCCTTGATATAGTGATACTTGATCTCGATATGCTTCGACTTGTCATGGAACACTGGATTCTCTGACAACTTCACACAACTCTGGTTGTCGCAATGTATACAATTAGAATCCAATTGGAGATCAAATAAATTAGACAGTAGATTCCTCATCCATACTGCCTCACAACTAGCTGAACAAGCTGCGACATACTTTGCTTCAACTATACTTAGTGCCACACATGATTGCTTCTTACTAAACCAAGAGATCACACCTGATCCCATACTGAAGCAACATCCTGAAGTGCTCTTCCTATTGATGGCACTTCCTGCCCAATCTGAATCAACATAACCCTCTAGGTTAATTTTCTGATTTGAATCATACTTGATTCCATACTCAACTCTACCCTTTGCAACTGTTAAGTGAACATGTATCAATGTGTTCACAGCAAAGAAAATAGCTGGTCTCGTATTCATCAAGTACATCAAGGACCCAATCATCTGATGATACATCATAGCATCAACTGACTCAGATGAAGCATCGCTCAATAAATTCAGGTTAGATTCCATAGGTGTGATCATGGCCTTACAGTCCATCATCTTGAGCCTCTTCAGGATCTCTATTGCATACTTCCCTTGTCTGAGGAAGATTCCATCCACATTCTGCCACACCTCTATGCCTAGAAAATAGTGCATCAACACATAACAGGGGAATCACTGATCTTTCACCTTCAACCTTGAAGCAAAGGTTGAAATCCACTTTACTCTCAGTAAATCCTAGAGTCATCAGTAATCTGTCCATCCTAGCATACCATGTTGAACCTCAAGATATTTTGTAGTCACTCCCTATGAAGCGAAGCATCATACTCCCTCTATCTTCCATACTATATGCACTGAAACATTCTGTACCAGAGTGACAAGTAGCTTCCTATGCTACTGATATCCTATGTATCCATCTAGTGTATAGAATTTCATCTTCAACCTTGTAGCAAAGGTTAATATCTTCATCAAGCTCATCATGTATGTGTTTCAACTTCCACTGGCTGCAAATGTCTCTTCATAGTCTATGCCTTCTTTTCATGAGAAGCCTCATGCTACGAATCTTTCCTTGTATCCTACGATGTTTCCATCTACTACATGATGGAACTATGAAATTTCCTTCATGTATCGATACTGCATTCTAGACATCATTCTTCTTGAACTGATCTTCCCTTTGTTCTTGGAAGGTTCTGCATCAATGATGTCACTGCATTTGTCATATTATTTTTCATTTTGAATTGTCGTCACTTGTTCTTCTGAAAAAGTATCATACTTCTTTGCTTGTAGCCAATTATGTATGCGATCTTTCCTACAATTCGAATGCATTTGTATGGTTAGAAACATTTCATAAGGAATATTCATACTGGCAAATTCTTATGCATAAATATATGATCATGCAACTACTTTAGCCAATACAACATTCATCCATATCTCACGGAAACTTTTCTAGATGCCTTCCATCTCCACCAGGACAACATTGAGATTGTGCACTAATCCAATATGTTAGCAAAGAGGTTTCATTCTAGATAAGTAGCAATGGAGAGTTGTATAGCACCATGAGCTACTTACCCATCTCATTCATATTAGTAGTATATTATCATTAATGCAAACATTCTATCATGCATAATCCATCAACTGAATATAAACAAATGTATAACAAAAACAATATCATGAAATGCCAATTGAATACTTATCGTTATTTGTTTCGTGGGTAGAATCCTTCTTGATCCTTTCAATTCATCATCTTCTTCATTCATAATAGCATCGTTTCTTATCCAAATGCTAAGGTGTATAAGAGGTTCTTCAAGACTTAAGATCTTCATATTCCTCATCGCTTGAGGGATCTTCTTTGGATGGTGAGAGCTTGATCTTCAGTTTCTCCCATGTTCTCTTCTCTTGTTATTAGTTGAGCTTCTTCTTGCGTGTGCTCTTCCCAGAGTCTGCTAAACGTAATCACTTCTTTCTAGCACACATTCTTTGAATGAATGAATCCCATGATCCTAGGAGACCATTCAAGGTGACTATCACCACTTTTGCATTCTACACTTGTTTTCTCAAAGTCATATTCTAATTTATGTTATTCCCTTCAAATAGCTTGGTCAAGCAATAAAACATCTTTGGTGTCTTTAGGGAAGACACTTGTGGTACAATGTGATCCATGATTGAATCAACAATGATCTTCTTGGGCTTGACCAAGTTCTTCTGGTGTAAGGCTTTTAGCCTCATCTCCCTCTAGAACTGGAACCTCTCTACTCATGTAGGTGTCCAATTCATTTTCTTCAGAGAGATCAAATACTTCCATGCTTGGAATTTTTCAACTTCACCAATATTATCATCAAGCTGATGTTATAGATCACTTTGAAATGAGAACCTCAAATGCAAATATCAAAAGATTAGATCTTACCGATTTGAGGTGTTCGTCCTGGTTTCAGAGCTGGCTGGTCTAGGGTTTGTCAGAGAAACCCTAATTTTCCAAACTTAGAATATTTCAGATCTGATTGGATAGAAAGATATATCTCTTCAAGTTGAGCTCTCCAATGTACTCCTTTTCTAAAAATAGTGGAGGGAAGCTTCCAGAACAAGAAGCCCTAGTTTTCCAATTTCTTCTGCAGAAATTCCTGTTACTATTTCTGCAGTATCTCTGGAATTACTATTCCTCTGTGTCTAAAAATTCTCACTAAGGTAGCCTTGCATGTTTTTGTTCCAACACCTTAGGTTTAATCAGAATGGGTTTCACCAATTGGGACTTATGATCATTTTCCCAAGGTGACCGGTTACAGCATAGTTCAGAACAGTGAAGTTGTATCATCTTCCACGTGTCATTGGTTCATCTTCTGAGTTTGAAACTTGGACCATAGAAAGAAAAGTCCATTCCCCTTCTGGAGCATCTTCAGAAATTTAATTTGGACCTTTTTATCCCAAGATATAGAAATTCTCCCCAGGTGTCCTGTTTAGGGATGAATTCCGGAAGAGGCTAGAACCCTAACTTGGAGGGATCATATCTCCCATAATACAACGATTCTGAGGCTTAATTTTGGACACAGTGTAAATCAATATTTTTTCTTTGGCCTCTGCAAGCTTCAGCTCCTTATCCTTCTTCAATCCCGGGATATAGAAAATGTACCAAAACTTAGCAGTTTTAGTATTTAGGGTTTTTCTAGCTTGGGGTCAAACTAGGGTTTGACTTTCCTGAAGTTTCACCCAACCAAAACTATTGATACAGGTCTCTAAAATTATATTTTGATGAGGATAGAAACCCTATGCTGGGCTCACTCAAATATTCCTTTTCTATAGAAATCCCTAATTTCCCACACCAAAAATTGAAAATGCTCGAAATTGAATTCTACTTCGATAGAAAGAGGCGCCCTTCAATGGAGAGTCAGCCTAGCATACTTTTTCTGATGGATTGTGGAGAGAGACCCAAAAAGTAAGAAGCCCTAGCTTATGTAGCTGCACAATGTCTTCTTCTTAGGTTAGCTTTGATACCATGTTAGATTTTTATCATTCAAGCTAGCATTATGATATTAGGATCTTTAACTAAGACAATAACATGCACAGCAATAAAACACAAGAGACAAGAGACACAAAGAATTTTCCTTAGGGAAGCCATAAAGGAGAAAACCCCGCAACTTCCTCACAGATAGAATCAACACCAAAAGTAAAACCCAAAAACATAAAGATGATCTCCTGACAGCAGTAGTCTCTCTCTTGTCCCAACAACTTCTCCTCTCACTCATGTGGCCCAATGAGTGAGTGTCTGTGTAATAAATAGAGAGGCTCACTCTCTATTTATATTCTTTTCTTCACTTGAAACCCACTCCAACATGTCAGCCTCACTTAACAATTACTGACTAGAGCTGACATCTCTAGGAGTGTCTAATAACCCTAGTGCCCCACAACTTGTGGGGAGTTTGCCTCTTCTGACCAACAAGGAGGTTTATCCTTAACACAATGGTGGGAACTATTTCCCCAACTTACAATGACTCACCTAGGGTCGACATCTCTAGGATAGTCTAATAACCCTAGGGCCCCACAACTGCGGGGACTTTAACCCTTGACCAAATAGGAGGGTTACCCACAATGACTTGACATGACTTGTTTACATTATAGAACCTCCCGATAGGAACATCAGGGCATGACATGACTCAAATACATTACAGACACATCCCGGAATAAACATCGGGTTACACTACATAAGAAATACGGATGAATACATTCTGAAGTTACAAATACATCAACAAGACTCGGTTCAAAAACACCCTCGTAGGTACCTACGGAGCTGTTTGAAATCCCCCCTAAAATGATTTACAAACCTTTGGGGGTGGTTATGAACCCCCCTCACAGGGACATATTAAGTCATTTTAGAACCCCCCTCGTAGCCATAATTTAAAACATCAATATTGCAAATCATTAGGGCATGAAGGAATCGAACCTATAACCTCCTTCTTTTAGAGCAGGCGCTCTACCATTGAACTAGAACCATTTAAGAATTGGGGAAAGGGGCAATATTAGAACCAAGATTGCAACATTTGTAATTCTAAGAAAAGAATAATAATCCCAATATTGTTTCTGACTCAAGATACCTAAGAATGTAGTCTGAATGGTTATTACCTTATAAGTTGGATGAACTTGAAAGGTTTCATATGCAACATTGATTCAATAAAGAAAACGTTAATACAGAAACGCTTTGCAAGAGAAATTTGAAATTCAAGTTAATACACATACTCTAGAAGTGAACATCTAACTAGAATTTCAAGTATTCATGGATAAGAATGAGCATCGTTTCTAATGGTTTCTTGATGGATCCATGTAAGAGTAGCCTTATCTTAAAATTTGTGTGAGTAGATCAATGGGTTCTGAAATTATAACATATTTAGACCCAACCCAATCCAGTTTGGTGATATAAAAAGCATTCAACTACACTATTGGGAAATACAAAGATTAAAAATTTCATAACATGGATAAATCTATAATATTTTCTAAGATAAACAACTCATAATAATCCATTTATAGATATAGAATACTTGCAACTGATATAATCGCAAATGAACACCACCATAACTCAAAAGGCCAATGAGATGAAGTGTGCCATTTTAGAAAAGCAATCCTTAATGTATTTAAACCCTTATCCCTCTTAGATTTGTCTAGGTAAAAGCATAATCCACTAATTTCGCTCTACACCCAAAGTCAAAACTAAAGTTAATATGTTTTCCATTCTAAAAGATGTAGCACAATTAAATAGTAGAAAATCCTTTTAGTTACCATTTATACAATTATAAAGTACATCTTATGCAAATATCGTATGATAACACCCCAATTTGTACGATGGTCAATAAGCTAACTATTACACAACCATGATTTCAAGAAAATGTTAATGCTTACCAGATCTTAATGCAGGGAAAAATACCCAATGTATAGGATTCTCATAAGTCACTCGGAATGCAGAAATGATCCACATGCAAGATATTCCTTCTTCACTCTAATCCCTGACAGTTTTCATCAATCATTTTCCAAAGTAAAAAAACCACAACAAGCAAAATAAAGTGCGTTGCTTGTTTACCTTACTAGAAAATAACCGATATCAAGCATAGTAAGTCATAGAGGATAGTAGAGTCGAATAAGGACTTTGTTCTTTCTTTGAAGGATCTAGAAAACAGAGTCAGATTTTTATTTAATCTAGATGATTCATTTAGATCGATAACTTAGCTTTAGCTTATACAACTTGTTAACTCACAGAAGCTTTTAGGTAGCTTATTGGATCTTAGTTAGCTTGAGGAAGGTTCGATCTTTTAACACTATTTTTGTACCACGCTAAATGAGTGGAGGGATAAGGTATGCCAAAATTTGCAGCGAGCCACCTTGGAGAATACCGAAATTCCCAATAAAAATCCCCTCAGGTCGTCTCTTAAGCTTTAAAAGTATGTGAAGGCAGGGCAATGAGGTCCTAAATTATGTAAGAAAGATCATACACATATTGACCAAAGCTATGGGGAAGGATATATTGTCTCAATGGTGGCGATCTAGAGGCGAGCCAGATCAATGGTTATAGTATGTTTTCGCAGATGTAATATGCACAACCCAAATCACTTTTTTGTTTTCACGGAACTAGTTAAGACGACTGAAGTTTTCAAGGGTCGAGATCGACCAAAGGATAGATCAACGGAGAGGGTCAATTCTGCTGAATCAAAGTGCTCATGAAGTTTCCAGTCCCTAAATCCATGAAATGGGTTAAATAAGGGAAATTTTTGACGATATATATTTAGTTAGGGAAATATCGACGACTGGAAGTGCCTTCGTTAATTGGACATGCATAGATTAAATCACCTTCAAGATTTGAAAAATGTAACACAACTATTACATGTGGACAATGGAGATTGGAGACATTTCAGATCGAAGGGATGGAAATGATTCTGACCGTCGAACCGGAGATGAAGGATGCGGTTTGGGGTACGATCCGTTCATTCCTAAGAGCCCCTGTCGATGTGATATTTTAATGTAAGTGCGCAAAGGGTTGAAATGACAGGAAATCATATAAACAGATGCAGCAAATATATGACTAAAACAATTGCTCCCCAAAATCTAAAAAGTTTGTTGCATCAAGAGTATGATAGCCAGAAATGTATCATAATGATTGCACGACATAAGACAAGTATGGATTCCACACAAAGTGGGAGATGCAGTGAATAAAAATATTCTGATACCATATTTAGGGAGGGAAGATGGATGAAAGATGTCTAGTCTGCGTACCCTGATTCAAATGAGGTATGATGAATACTGGGGCAAGAATTCATTTCCATGGCTGATAGTATGGCGCCACCACAGAAACGGTGGCATGACTAATATCTTAGCATAAGGGAAAAATCCCAAACCCACATGACCACACGTGCTATCATCATGCTAATCAATGATGGCATGTGTGAGGGTGCTGACGGGGCCATCATCGTGTTCGATCTCCCAGCTCTTTATAAATGCTACTTTCAGAGCCATTTGAATACATAGACTGGGTGAATATTGAAGAGAGGTTAGGATGGTTAAATATTAGTCTACTAAGAATCCTGAGAGTATTAAAGAAAGTTTGTAATTTCTGTCTCATTTGAGAAGCTTGTTTATCAACGTGTTATTTTAGTTGGGGAGCCTCATCTCAGAATTCCACTGATCTTAAGTTTTCGTGCTAGGAGAACTCCAACCATCATGGTAAGAACATTCATTACATTAGAAGATATTTTTCAGCACAAGCGAGGTCAAGGAAAATATGTTCATCACATTAGATGGACCTCCTGAAGCTGGTGAGGGAATTTATACCCTAATAAAATATAACACCCACATGGGAGTTGTGCTTGCAATTTCCTATCCAATGAGTATCGCTCCAAAACCTTCAGATGTGGTCATTGTCTCCATAATCTCACCACGTGGTGACCATTTCTAGAGGCGGTTGGACCGAATGTTTGGAGATAATTTTTGGACGGGAGGAGAGGAGTTTGACGACCTTCTTCATCATCTTTGTGAATTCCACTTGCCAACTTTACCTGGGGTGATGACGAATCAATGGAGGTCCTACATCATATGACTTGTAGAAGGACCCTCCTCCTAGGAGAAGAAAAGCACAATAATGACAAGCCATCCTCAAGGACTTGTTACTGTAAAAAATAGTTCAGTACTTACCCAAGTCCCCGCAAATAATATTGCTACCAGGAGAGGAAGGGACGGAGTGGAGAAATGAACGTAGAAGAAACACAAGCCTTCTTGCCAACTGTGAACACAGGAAAAACAGTGCAATTGAGCACATAATGAACACAAATGGACCAGAAAGGAAAATACACATTGCAAATCCAATAGGTGAAGAAATAAATCAAACCGAGTCAGCAGCCAGGTGCCACAGACATCTTGAGACGTCATTTTCAAGACAAACGAGCCTCAAAATGAAGACGTTGCACTATTGTTTAAGACCAACATGCGCATTTCTCCATAATTTTTTGTTGTGTGTGTGTGAATCATGGTGAATGCGCCACGTCCGAGGTTGTTAAGTTCTTTTTATTGATATTGTAACTAACTTCTGGACCTGTTTTGAGGTTAGTCTCAGGGGCCAAAAGCACTATAAAGTTTACTCTCTGCGGAGGGATAAAGGTCTTGGTTGGAACCCATAAGATTTTGGTTCTTATGTAATTTTGATTTTCTTTAATAAAAGAAATAGAGCTGAATGTTGGCCTTTGAATGAAAGAATTCCTATGTATTTCTCAGTTACAGTCTGTAATTTTCTTTCTTTATGTGCATGTATTTCCTGTTATTCTTTCCACTATGTTTTCTTCATGTCTTTAACTAGTGTATAATGGTTTGGAATTCATATTCTTATGTTCTGGCTATTGTTTTGGACATCCATCAAATGTTTCTTCCAAAGTCGGTGTAGAATTCATCCCTTCGGTGCCCTACATTGATGGACTATCATCGTTCTTCGTTT
This sequence comes from Pseudotsuga menziesii, assembly GCA_001517045.1. Classification (NCBI taxonomy): domain Eukaryota; kingdom Viridiplantae; phylum Streptophyta; class Pinopsida; order Pinales; family Pinaceae; genus Pseudotsuga; species Pseudotsuga menziesii. The sequence continues at coordinate 136,591 of LPNX010615885.1, forward strand.
CCCACCAGACACAAAACACATCGATCATAACCGAACTACTACCTTTCTCTTGCAAACATTTTCTGCGCAAACTGCTCTGTGTTTTTTGGAATTTGTGACTCCATATCCCAATACATATTTACCCCGTTTCAAATGCCAACATTTGAATTCTATTCCGTGACAATATTTTTGTCCTTGATAAATATCTTACGAGAGATCCACCTCTGGAAACGGGAAAGCAGGCTCCCTTTCCTAAAGTGGTTTTGCTGTTACCTCAGGGTCCGCCTTTCCGCAACCTTTGGATGCGATTCTGAGTGCTAAAAATGAATAAATCAAGATGTTATAATCAACGAAACGACAATAAGATATTTAATTGACAAATTTGTATGGTGATAACTTACAAATATGCATTAGAGAATAATACAAATTGTCATTATATTCATTTCCATTGTGAAGACATGCATATATCATGACAAAATGGTATGTTCATATAAGCCATTGATAGAAGTGTAAAAAAAACATAACATATATTAAATTGTAAAAAAATGAAATAAAAATACTTGAATGAGCTTCTCTTCGTGTCAAGAATATCTTATTCTCTACTAACCCAGGCCAACTCATAATAATTTTAATAACCATCTAGTACAACACAGTCGTGATTGAAAAATTAACATTGAAACACTACCATTTCATTTAAATTAAAGAGTGTTGCTCTATCGTTATGAAATAATAATGACATCCATATAGATTAAATATGATCTTATAAATTAAACTCGTTGATAACAATATCTTCAAAAAAGAGTGTCGCTGCATCATTATGGACTAATAATGACATCCATATAGATTAAATTTGATCTTATAAATTAAACTCGTTGATAACAATATCTTCAAAAGAAAGATATTTGGCAAAATATATTAAAATGTATTGAAAACTGGTTGCATATGTTTCAACTCTGTTATATTTCAAACAATATATTAGGGCAAAGCTTACGAGAGAGGCTGTACTTTAGCCCATCGAATAGTAGGTTGCATAATTGTATAATAACGGTAGGGACCATCGCCATAACTGTGACACTTATTTTAATGCATTATACATGTCCTTTCACGTTAAAAAATAATAATTGTATACGTGTTTCAAATATTGAAATTTTATTCACTTAAAGGTAATTGAAACGGGGTTCATGACCTTTGGGCAATACGAAAATGATCACACATCAACAACGTTTTTTAATGTTAAAAGGGTAATTAAAATGATGGGGTTGGTGACCTTTGGACATTAAGAAAATGATAACACATCAACAAAGCTTTTTAATATTTATTTGATGGTTTTTTTTGTTCATGACTTTTGGACTATAAGAAAATGATAACACATCAAGATGTTTTTTAATATTTATTTGTTGTGATTGTAATATGATAATTATTGCTGCATATTATTAAAAAATAAGATGTATCTATTCAAGATTCCTTTAATTTCTATTTATGTTTTTAAAATTAAATATAAGATATAATTAGAATATAAAATAAATATAATATACTATTAAAATATAAAAATAAAAATTGAAATTTAAAATTTTTTTTTTATAAAATAAAGTGTAATATTTTATAATATTTAAAAAAAAGGTCATAAATTGATGTATTGTTTAAAGAAAATATTTTTAAGTTTATATATTTTTTGAAGAGATATTTTTGAATACAATATATTATTTAAATTTATAAAAGTATCATAAAGTACCTCGCTCCCTGCAATATGTTTAGATTAATAAAAAGTGCCACATAATTGCTTAAAATTTTGAGAAATATCTCCTACAATACATCATACTTATATTTATGTGTGTAAATAAGTTATTAATATATGTCATACTTTTATGTATTGTTATGTCCCCCACAAGGGGATATATATGAATTGCTCAGAACTATTATTGGAGTAATTTGTAGTCATTTTAAAAAAAACATGGAATTTACACAAAGGTTGTGTATTATTTAATTTTTTTTATTTTTCTATTTTTTTGTCTATTTGTTAAGATTATTGTTGGTTTATTGGAGATGACGTTGTCTTCATTTCCTATTCCCTGGCACTCGACAGGGTGGCTGATATCAGCAACCCTATAATTATGCTCCTCGTAAACAATACCTCTTTTAATATTCCAAATTTCGAAGTTTTCCAATGTCCTGTGCAAATGGTATCACTCCACTTGGTGGTTAAAATTGACATCGATCTACCTTTTTGGCATTTTCTTACCAGTAAAATACACTTACAAATACCTAAGTTATATATAAATATACAATAGTCTAAATTATGGAGTGACTAAACACTTTAGACTACTTTAAAGCTACAAGTCCAAAGACTTACTATATTCCCCAAAGCTATATTCTGCTCAGAAATTGAATAAATATTTTATATATCACTACCATATCTATCCTAACGTTGCTATTCCATTATATGCTTTGCCATGTCTACTTTATCTATACCGAGGCAAACTCAATAAATATAAAGGAGAAATGTATTGGTTGTCTATGTAGATGCTTAAAATATGAAGGTGATGAATTAGAGGTAACGGATCTGTACACACCATGATCGCTTCGAAGAGTTGTTACGATGTACACATACTTATACTAGCTGTTGGAAATTGCATTGTAAAGGGTTGTGTTAAGTTGCAGTGATTTTGCACCAAGGGACATGTTTCCCACAAGCCTCAGTAAATATTCGTTTGTGCATTGGAAAATCCAGAGGGTTTCCGCGAAAAAGAGGTTTGAAGGATAGGTAAAAACACTGCAGCTTGACTTTGTTGGTCTGAAGAACAACGATAAAATGTTGATTTTAAGAATAGCAAGTTGTAAAATTGCTGTAAAATTGTAAAATTCAATTAAAGTATGTTTATGCAGAATATTTTGAAATTGCCCAAATTTTAAGGAAAGCATATTAAAATTTGTTGCAAAATTCACATAAAGCATGTTCATGCTGAATATTTTGAAATTGCTGCAAGCTTGAAAAAAGGAAAGCATATTCATGCTAAATATTTGAGGGATTTAAATTGCCAAATATAAATTTATTGGAAAAATTGCTACAAACTTGAAGGAAAAGCATCTTAAAAATTGCTAAAAACTTGAAATATACTTATGGTGATTATTTAGAAGGATTTGATTAAGATAATGTAAAAAAGTCACCCATAAACATTGTGAATTTGAAATTTTTTAAAAGAAATTGTTTGAAAAATGTTTTTGAAATTTAAAAAAAAAATTATTTAAAAAATAATTTTGAAAGAAAAATGGTTGAAAAATGATTTCAAATTTTTCTAAAAGAAAAATTGTCCATTTCTGAAATAAATTTTCAAAGCCAGGTACAATCTAAACATTAAGTAATACTAAGTACAAATTAAAGAAAGCACATTTTTCACGGAATCTGCATTTAGGGAATCATAAATATTAATAATTCCTCTTGCTTGTGGCCAAATTGATGCAATGGCTGGTAAAGGTGATTTCCATGACAGAAGAGCAACCACATCACGGTCTGGATTGGTTGAAGCAAAAACATTTTTGTTATAATTTCAATTGTTAAGATGAAAGCAAAATTAATAAAAACAGAAGTGTTTAATAAAATCTAAATGGGCTTTGAATTTTGATTTAGGATTCTAAAAACGTATTTCAATTAGTTATTGTATTTTAACTTTTTTAACAGTTCTGAATAGGTTCGAAAACTAGAAAGCAGCATGGTAAAATCATAATATAAATAAAATTTAACTTTTTTAACAGTTCTGAATAGGTTCGAAAACTAGAAAGCAGCATGGTAAAATCATAATATAAATAAAATTAGAAAGAAAACCACGGTACACAAAAAAATCAATCATAAAAAATAGGATATAAAAGTTTTAATTACAGCAGATGTTCTAAATATGTTAAATTTAATATTAAAAATTATGGGCATTAGGCATCTATTCCTGCAGCTTATCCTTGGGAGGAGTTTATTAAAGCCAATTAAGAAAGGTTACCTTGTACCATCTCCTCTCTTGTTCGTGGGCATTTATTCCGATGTTGGTCCCAATAAATACTGGATAATAACGCTTTCCTGGTTCTATCTTTTCTTAAAGCTCCCTTGTATATATATTTATCTACTCATTTGTAAGGAAGGAGAACATAATAAAGAAAAACTCCCTCTTATATATAAGGAAGGAGAACATAATAGAATAGCAGTAGGAACAAATAAACAGTGGCATTTTTATATACATAACATTAACACTGGTCAGAGTGAGAACAAAGCATGCGCCGCTTTACTTTGGGAAATGTACTTCCTTTTTTTTCTCAGCAAATGGCAAATATCAATGTGATAGATTAAATGTTTTATAGTTTTAATTATTTTGTTGATAGTTTTGGTTTGAACCTGATATAGATGAAAGGCATGACAGTGGCGATGGTAGGAGACGACATAAATGACTCTCCCGCTCTTGTGGCAGCAGAAGTGAGCATGGAAATCGGTGCAGGCATAGATGTTGCCCTTGAAGTTGCAGGTATTGTTCTGATAAAGAGCAATCTTGAAGATGTGATCACTGCAATAGACTTATCAAAGAAAACTCTCGCTCGCATCCATCTTAACTATGTTTGGGCTTTGGGCTACAATGTTCTGGGAATTCCTATTGCTGCAGGTATACTGTTTCCTTTTACTGGAATTCATCTTCCACCTTGGATTGCAGGTTCATGTATGGATGCATCTTCAGTAACTGTTGTATTCTCTTCTCTTCTTCTTCAATCATACAAAAGGCCCAAGCAGATTACATCTCTGCACACGTACCCCATAATTACTATTCACCATCAAAACTTTATTACCAAAGGTGGCAAGCGTTAGTCTTGGAAACTTTGGATGGCCATGTAGGCTCTCTTAGAAATCTAAGAGCATTTAATATGTAATGCTTGTATCTCGAGATTTAGAAAATATAAGTTTTTAGTTATGATATTTATATAAATATAAGGTTTTATTTAGAAAATATAAGTTTTTAGCTATTAGATTTATTTAAGGTTTAGAAAATATAAGTTTATAGTTATTAGATTTATATAAATTTAAGGATTCAAGCAAAAGTTACGAAGCAATTAAAAAATCAGAAGTTATTGTGTTGCTAAAAATTTAGAGATTTAGATTTATTTGGAATTTGTAGATTTATATAAATTTAAAGGTTTAAATAGAAGTTAAGTTTGTATTAATCTATTATTGAAAATTTATATAGTTCAAATTGAAATAGAAAAAATTATAAATGGTTGAGATTAATTTGGTCGTTATCCATCAAAACTGAGTTTGCAGAAAAAGAGGTACTAGAAAAAGAGTAGGGTGCATGGAATTTACAGCTTGTTTAATTACATTTTAATGAAATAATGATACCAATTATTTTATTTTCTATGTATTTACAATCTCCTTATTGATATCGTGAGATATTTGAAATTTTAGATATCACTCTACTTTATAAGTTAATCCAATCAAAATTAGTTTAGAAACTAAAAGAATAATAATAAATTTCAAATTAGTTACTTGAAATAAGGATATAAAATACTGTAATAATATAAATTTTGAAACTTCCATAATTTACTTTAATGATTTAAACTTGGTTGAATTTCTTAGTCGATGATATTGGTGCAAAAAAAGGCCATTATCTAACATTACTATTTATTATTTCAATGATAAAGTTAATGATTTATCTGACCCAAGAGTTGTTATCTTATCATGAGAAAGCCATGTGTCACATGAGAAAGCCTGATGTCATAGAAACAAAAGACCACTAGCTTTGTCGGTTTCTTCCATTTTATCCAGCCTAACTTCCATATGGTTGAATCTAAAAGGAGAGTCATTGCTTAAACTTACCAGTCACTTTTGATATTATCAATAAATAATAATAATAATAATAACATAGGGTTGTTAATGAGTCACAATGGTCCTTAGATAGTTTAAGTGTTAATGGGGCACAATGGTACTTGGATAGTTTGAGTGTTTTATTAATTCAAATTTTTGTTTTTTCAATTTATATTTAATAATTACAAGTTAAAAAGTTAATTTTATAGTAACAAATTAATATAAAGTGTAAAAATAAAGGTTAGGAAGTAACTAAATTGTAGGATGCCAAATAAATTGGATAGTGTTATGAATATCATTTGTTAAAAGAGATCAACATTTGTTATATAAATAATAATATTAGCTCTAATTATTTAAAACTTGTGTTTATGTTGATTTAGTGTTTTTATGGTCTTAGCTATGGAAGTCCTTTCATCAAAGCTCAATAGTTGGGTTTCACAATAGAAAATCTCAAATTAGCAACTACAACTCATAATATCTCCCTGCTATTGCAAATTTTCTCCCCTCTAAAAGAAATTGTTGTAGTCAGGGACATTGCCACGTCGTGGCTCTTGTTTAAATAAATATCTCTCAATAAAATATATTATATAGATTTAGAAATGGTATTATAGATTATCTGTGTTTGTAATATATTAAGATTTAGATTTATAAAAGGTGTTGCATATTTGTTTAAGATTTTGGAAAATGTCTCGTTCAATACATCTTACTTTAATATTTATGTTTGTAAATACGTTGTTAATTTATCTTTTATAGCATAACTTTGTTTTTAGCTTAAAAAAATAATAACATGTTTTTAGTTCAATCATCTAGAATCTATTAATACATGGTATTTATATCTCAACTTATTAAAATAAATTTCGAAAGAATGAATCACTAAATATTATCGATTTCAGAATCTATGTCAATACATAATTAGAGATACAAAATTTAGATTGTTTGTTCTTTTATAACAATGTAGAGTGAAGCAACCAATCTCTCCATAGAGAACATTTTTGCATGCACATACTTTAGATTATGAAAATTTTCTTAATACAATTATGTATCAATAAGAGACAATGACCAATGAATAAATCTATCAATATCAACATGGTATAAATGCCCCCCTACTAATTAAGATTATGAGATTAACCACTAGTAGCAATTGTGTTAAGGAGGAAATACACATTTTCAGTATAGAGTCTCTCACACATTGTCATGCCCCATCTATAGGAATGAATAACTCCCGATTCAATTTATTTACATTGATGTATTTGTAACTTTCGAATGTATTCACTTGTATATCTTATGTATTGTACCTTAATGTCCATATCGGGAAGTATCAGTAATGTAATTGAGTCATGTCATACCCCTATGTTCCTATTGGGAGAATCAATAATGTAAACAAGTCATGTAAAGTCATAGAGGGTAACCCTCCTTATTGATCAAGGGTTAAAGTCCTTGCAGTTGTGGGGCACTAGGGTTGTTAGACTCTCCTGGAGAAGTCAGCCTTGGTGAGTTAATGTAAGTCGGGTCATTAGTACCCTAGTTGTGGTTACTCGATCCTACATAACTGAGTTAGGATTACTTGAGCCTACATAACATAGTCAAATATTAACTAAACGAAAGAATATAAATATAGAGTGAGCCTCTATTTTTTACACATACACTCACTCAACTAGGGCACATGAGTGAGAGAGGAAGTGTTGGCACAAGTGAGAGAGATCAGCTGTCAGAGATCATCTTTATGTTTTCGGGTTTTACTTTTGATATTAGTGTTCATTATATCTTTGAGGAAGTTGCGTAGTTTTCTCCTTTATGGTTTCTCCGAGGAAAATATTTGTGTCTCTTGTCTCTTGTGATTATTGATGTGCATGTTATTCTCTCAGATAAGATCCTAAGATCATATTGCTTAAATGATAAAAAATATAACATGGTATCAGAGCTAACCTGAGAAGAAGACATTGTGCAGCTACGGAAGCTAGCGATTCTTACCTTTTGGGTCTCTCTCCACAATCCATCAGCAAAAGGATGCTAAGATAACTCTCCATTGAAGGGCACATCTTTATGTCGAAGCAGAATTTGATTCCAGGCATTTCCAGTTTTTGCTGCAGGAAATTAGGGATTTTTATAGAAGAGGAATTTTTAGTGAGCCCGACATAGGATTGCTCCCCACCTCAAAATTGAAATTTAGAGACCAAGGTCGAGATTTTTGGTTGGGTAAAACTCTCAAAAATTCAAACCCTAATTTGACCTCGGGCCTGAAAAACCCTAAAATACTAAAATGGGTAGTTTTGGTACATTCGCTATATCTCAGGATTGAAGAAGTCTCAGAGGCCGAAATTTTCACAAGCCGAAGAAAAAAATCCTCATGTACCCTGTGTAAAAATTTCAGCCTTAGATTGGCTATATTCTGGGAGATATGATTCCTCCAAATCAGGGTTCCATCCTCTTCTAGGATTCATACCTAAACGTGAAACCTAGGGAGAATTGCAATATCTCAGGCTACAAAGATCCAAACAAAATGTCACAAGATGTTCTAGAGAGGGAAGGGAATTTAATTTACATGGTAAAAGTTTTAGACCCTAATGATGAAACAGGGACACATGGAAATCCGTACAATTTCACTATGCTGAACAATACAGAAATAAGTCACCTTGCGAAAAATCTCATAATTCCCAATTGGTGAAACCAATTCTAGTAAAACCTATGGTGTTGGAAAGAGGATAAACGAGGTTACCTCAGTACAAAATTTCAGACATAGAGGAGCAGTACTTTTGGAAATACCATAGAAACAGTATCAGGAATTTATGCAAAAGAAATTGGTATACTAGAGCTTCTTGTTCTAGGAGATTCCCTCCACTGTTTTCAGAAAAGGAGTACATTGGACAGCTCACCTTGAAGAGGTCTATCTTTCTATCCAATCATATCTGAAAGATTCCAAGTTTTGAAAATTAGGGTTTCTCTGATAAACCCTAGATCAACCAACTCTGGAACCAGGACGGACACCTCAAATCGGTAAGATCTAATCTTTTCCTATTTACATTTGAGGTTCTCATTTCTAAATGACTAATCACACTAGCTTGATGACAAGCTTGGTGAAACTGAAAAATTCCAAGAATGGAAGTATTGGATCTCACTTGTTCTCGAATAAAATGAAATTGGACACCTACATAAGTTGAAAGGTTCCAATTCCAGAGGGAGATGAGGCTAAAATCCTTACACAAGAAGAGCTTGGTCAAGGCCAAGAATATAATTTCTTATTCAATCAATGATCACCTTGTACCACAAGTGTCTTCCCTAAAGACACCTAAAGACATGTTTGATTCCTTAACCAAGCTATTTGAAGGGAAGAACATAAATTGGAAGATGACTTTAAGAAACCAGTTGAAGAATGTGAAGATCCAGAATGCAGAGACCATACAATCATACTTTGCAAGGGTCTCTCAAATCAAAGAATAACTTTACGCGGTAGAAGAAGAAGTGGAGAATGTAGAAGTTGTGATAACCACCTTGAATGGTCTCCCAGGATCACGGGACTCATTCATTTGAGGAATGTGTGGCAGAAGGAAGTGATTACTTTCAATAGACTCTGGGAAAAAAAGAAGCATGAATCCTAAAAAGAGAAAAGAAGATGGGAGCAACTGAAGATTAAGCTCTCACGATTCAAAGAAGATCCTGCAAGGAATGAGGAATATGAAGAACTCAAGTCTTGAAGAACCTCTTATCCATCTTGAGCATTTGGATAAGAAATGATGCTATTATGAATAAAGAAGATGATGAAGATGAAAGGAGTCTGCCCACAAAACAAATAAAGATAAGTATTCAATTGTCATTTCATGATATTGTTTTGTTATGCATTTGTTTATATTCAGTTGATGTATTATGCATGATAGAATGTTTGCCTTAATGACAATATACTAATAATATGCATGTGATGGGTAAGTATCTCATGGTGCTATAAAACTCTCCATTGCTACTTATCTAGAATGAAACCTCTTTGCTGACATGTTGGATTAGTGCACAATCTCAATGATGTCTTGGTAGAGATGGAAGGCCTCTAGAAAAGTTTCCGTGAGATATGGATGAATGTTGTATTGGATAAAATACTTGCATGATTATATCTTTATGCATCAGAATTTTCCATTATGAATATGCTTTATGAAAATTTTCTAACCATACAACTAATGCATTTGAATTGTAGGAAAGATCATGTACAATCGCCTACAAGAAAAGAAGGATGAGACTCGTTCTGAAGAAAAAGTGACGACAGTTCAAGAAATAATCCAAAATAGAGAATAGTATGACGAGACTTCAAGAGGCCTTAGACACAGTGAAGTTATGTAACAATGTTGAGCAACATCATTGATGACGAACCTTCTAGCTATGAAGAAGAAGCCAAGAATAAAGGGAAGGAGAGTACCAGTTCAAGAAGAATGATGTCTAGGATGCAGTATCGAGACCTGAAGGTAAGTCCATAGTATCTTCCATATGGATCTACAAGATCCAGCATGTAGTAGATGACAACATTGTGGGATAGAAGGAAATATTTGTAGCATGAGGCTTCTTACAAAAAGAAGGAATATACTACGAAGAGACATTTGCATACAGTGGGATTTGAGGCACATGACATGCAGACACATGTGTGCGAATTAAAGAAGGCCTTGTATGAGCTCAGAAGACACCCATGGGATAACAAATACATGAGGAGCTTCAAGATCACCTAAACTGATGAAGATATTAACCTTTGCTACAAGGTTGAAGATGAAACCCTATAGAGGATGAAAATCTCATAGATGGGTGCAAGAAGAAAGTTTTGAAGATAGAGGATCTTTGTATCCAGTGACCCTAGATGGATACATAGAATAATAGTAGTAGAGGAAGATACTTGTCACTGCAGTACATGATACATAGAGTAAGAAAGGAAAAGGGAGAATAATCCTCCTCTTTAGAGGGAGTGACTACAGAAGATCTTGAGGTTCGACATGGTATGACAGGATGGAAAGCTTACTGATGGCTCTAAGCATTACTGAGAGTAAATCGGATTTCAACATTTACTTCAAGGTTGAAGGAGAAATACTAGTGATTCTCCTGCTATATGTCGATGACTTGTTCTTGATAGAAAAGAGGAACTCATTAAAGTTGCAAGAAGGAGACTTTCTCCCAAGTTCAAGATGAAGGAATTGGGGATGATGCACTACTTTATAGGCATGGAGGTGTGGCAGAATGCAGATGGAATCTCCATGGGACAAGGGAAGTATGCAGTATAGATCCTGAAGAGGTTCGAGATGATGGGCTGCAATGCCATGACCACTCCTATGGAATCAAAACTGAAGCTATTGAGTGTTTCCTACATCAGAGACGGTTGATGCCATGATGTATCGTCAGATGATTTGTTCCTTGATGTACCTAATGAATATGAGACTAGATATTTTTTTTGCTATGAACACATTGAGCTAGTTCCTGAAAGACCGAGACATGTTCATCTGATTGCTACAAAGCATATTCTGAGGCACCTGAAGGGTACAGTTGACTATGGGATGAAGTATGAAGTGAATCAAAAGACTAACCTGGAGGGTTATGTGGATTCATATTGGGAGGGAAATTCCATTGATTGGAAGAGAAATTCAGGATGTTGCTTCAGTATGGGATTAGGTGTGATCTCTTGGTTTAGCAGGAAGCAGTCTTGCATGGAGCTGAGTACAGCCGAGAGAGGAGTAGTGAAGCTCTAGTTTGTGATCCTATTTGAAAGAGGGAGTTCTAGCATAGCCGATGAGAAAGGTTTCCTGAGCATAAAATCTTGGAGAAGCTCGTAGGTTGCTGAGATGTAAACAGTCCTATAGGTTGTCCTCGGATGTAATCAACCCTAATGTGATTCTATGCTAGAAATGGACAGAGTGAAGTTTGAGTACTTCAGGGAGAAGCTTGGTGTTCTCCATATTGAGGTTCCTTCTAAGGGGAAGTGATGAGTCCATGATCCCTTATGACATGGTGATAGGATTGGTTCCTTCCATAATCAGATGTAAGTGCAGAGCCATTATGATATGATTGCGGGATGTGTTACCACATGATTAGATGTAAGTGTAGATCCATTCTAATATGATTGTGGGATGTGTTCCCACATGATCATATGTAAGTGCATATCCCTTCTGACATGTTTGTGGGATGTGTTCCTCCCATGGTCAGATATAAGTGCTAAGCCTTTCCAACATGGTTGTAGGATGTGTTCCTCCCATGGTTGGATCTAAGTGCTGAGACTTTTCGATATGGTTGCAGTATTTGTTACTCCCATGATCAGATATAAGTGCTGGGCCATTCTGACATGGTTGCGGGATGTGTTCCTCCCATGGTCAGATATAAGTGTTGATCTTGTCCAACATGGTTGTGGGATGTGTTCCTCCCATGGTTGGATATAAGTGTTGGGCCTTTATGATATGGTTGCTGGATGTGTTCCTCCCATGATTGAATGTGAGTGCTGGGCCTTTCTGACATTGTTGTAGGATGTGTTCCTCCCATGGTCATATGTGAGTGTTGGGCATGCCTTTCTGACATGATGGTGGATGTGTTCCGCCCATAGTCATATTTAAGTGTTGGGTGTGCCTTTCTGACATGGTTGTGGGATGTGTTCCTCCCATGGTAAGATATAAGTGCCGACGAAAATGAACGACATACGTGTTGGATAGGCCTACAACCAACATGAAAAAGCGATGGCTCTGTAGAACTTCCTATGACGAAAAGAATTGAGAGATAGCACTAGTTGATTGAGATAGAAGAAGCAGTAATGTTGATGATGATCTAGACTTGATGTTGATCCAGTGATGATCCAGACTTGATGTTGATCCAGTGATGATCTAGACTTGACGTTGATCTAGTGATGATCCAACTTTGATGATGATCCCTTTTTGATGATGATCCAGAGAAGAAGACTTGTGCTGATGTATTGTGTCAAGAGAATACCTTCCTAGTTAAGATGGAGTGTTGATGTATTTGTAACTTCAGAATGTATTCACTTGTATATATTATGTATTGTACCCCTATGTTCCTATCGAGAAGTATCAGTAATGTAATTGAGTCATGTCATACCCCAATGTTCCTATCGTGAGAATCAATAATGTAAACAAGTCATGTAAAGTCATAGAGGGTAACCCTCCTTATTAATCAAGGGTTAAATTCCCCACAGTTGTGGGGAACTAGGGTTGTTAGACTCTCCTAGAGAATTCGGCCCTGGTAAGTTAATGCAAGTCAGGTCATTAGTACCCTAGTTGTGGTTACTCAATCCTACATAACTAAGTTAGGATTACTCAAGCCTACATAACAGAGTCAAATATTAAGTGAATGAAAGAATATAAATAGAGAGTGAGCCTCTATTTATTACACATACACTCACTCAATTGGGGCACATGAGTGAGAGGAAGTGTTGGCACAAGTGAGAGAGATCACTGTGTCAGAGATCATCTTTATGTTTTCAGGTTTTACTTTTTCTGTTGGTGCTCATTCTATCTCTGAGGAAGTTGTGGGGTTTTCTCCTTTATGGTTTCCTTGAGGAAAATATTTGTGTCTTTGGTCTCTTGTGATTATTGTTGTGCATGTTATTCTCTCAGATAAGATCCTAGGATCATATTTCTTAAATGATAAAAAATCTAACAATTTCACCACCAAATCATTTATTTATACATTGTATATGATGGTTGAGTTTCATATTCAAACCATTCGTTTCATATTGACTCTTTAGTTTATATTCTATTTACAATATTTATATGTTGTGTGGAACCATAATCACGAGGATTAAGTTTCCAACATTCCCCCTCTTAAGATGAAGGGATGTTTGTGAGTATGAGCATGGTTCTAAATCTTTCAAACTTTTCTTGTCCAAGTGCTTTGGTGAAGATTTCAACAATTTGCTCATTTGTCGAACAATGTCGTAAATGAACTATCTTGTCCTCTACATGATGTCAAATCAAAAGGTACTTAGTGATGATATGCTTGGTTCAATCATGGAATTTGGGGTTCTTGGCCAAATTCATTGTAGAAGTGTTGTTGATCAATACGGGAGTGGATTTTTCTTGCTTCTCCTGCAAATATTCAAGTATCTTCCTAATCCACACAATCTCCTTCATTGCTTCTACAGCTTCCAAATATTTTACTTATGCTGTTTAATATGTTGGAACTACATGTTTGCATGATCTCCATGAAATAGTTGTTGATCCAAGACTCATCATGTATCAAGAACTTGACACTACTGTCTCTCTTTCTAAGAGGAACCTCTTGCAACAAATAATGAAAATGCATGATATAACAGAAATACCAGAACACAGAAGGAATTTATTAATCACGGGCCACTTCGAGGGGGAAACCTCCTTTAAGAAAGCTCAATATAAATAACTCGTGTATTCCTTCATCGTCCTCAACACATACTTATATACTAATTATAATCTAAACAACTTTTACTCTCCATGAATGTGGGATAAGCGCATATATATANTAATAAATTAAAGAGAAGGGTTGACACAGGTTCCTAACATCCCCTCTCTCTTCAAAAATCTTTGTCCTCGAAACTTTAGATTTGGAATTTTTTGTTAAATATGAAGGAGTGGTTACCATATAGCATCATTTGGTTACATACTGTGCCACTGAATTAATACCTCTGTGATGAATCAAGAAAGAAGTCGGCAAGTGCGCCCATTGAGAATGACCTCCACAACCAAAATGATGGATCCTTCACTATCCCATTCTGGTCAAACAGTTTGTGCTCTAATGTTGGTGCCAATAAATTTCTTAAGAAAAGAGACATGAAATACTGGGAGGATGCGAGAGGAAGGAGGAAGTTCCAATTTATAAGAAACATAACCAAACATATGAAGAACCTTATATGTCCCATAAAAATTTGGAGCCAACTTATTACTCCATTTTAGTTTCAAGTAGGATTATTTATAAGGTTGTAGACAAAGAAAAAACATATCATCGCCTTGAAAACTTTTCTTAGAACGGTGCTAATTGGTTTGTTGTTTCATTCAGTTTCTTTCCATGTGAATACTGTCCTAGAAAATGTGATGAATCTTATCTTGGTTTCGTAGAACCATGTCAATTACATGAACTAGTGAACTGTTGGAGGTGTATGTAAGGATCACTGGCGGTGCCATGGCGATTCCTAAACATAGAATGCTTCATATGGATTCATTTTAGATGCACTGTGGTAGAAGGTATTGTACCACCATTTAGTAAGAGGGAGCCACTTTTCCCATTGATGTTGTTGTTCATAGGTGAAGAAATGAATATAAGTTTCCAAACATTTGTTGATAACTTAAGTATGACCATGTTTTTGTGGGTGATACCATGAATTCATCTTCAGTATGGTTCTAGTGTGGGGAAGTGGTTTTTTCTGAAAATGACTTGTGAAAGTTGCATCGTGATTTGAGACAATGGAAGAAAGAATTCCATAAAGATATGGTCCATGAAAATTTGTTTGACTAAGGAGGTGGTATATGAATGGATAAGAGCATAAAAATTACTATATTTTGAGAGGAGATCAACCACAACTAGGATCATTGTCTTCCCTCTAGATTTAGGGATCCCTTTAATAAAATCCATTGAAATATATGTCCAAATCCATGTAGGGATGGGAAACGGTTTGAGCAATCCCAAAAGGAGTTCCCTTTCATGCTTGTGGTGCTGGAAGGTATCAAATTCAACCACCATATTTTTAATTTCCTTTTTCATTCCCTTCCAAAAAAGTTTATGTCATTCCCTGTCATATGTTTTGAGGAACCTAGAGTGCCTTGTTGATGGAGAAGCATGGAGTTCATAGAAGACAACCTGTTGAAGATATGTGGTTTAGGGAAGTAGCAGATGACCCTTGTATCTCATAGAATCACCATCCCAAGAGTAATATGGTATAGCATAAGATTTATTGGCCAACCATATTATGATTTCATATAATGAAGAGTCATTGACATAGCCTTATTAAACATATTGCAACCAATTTGGAATAGGCATAGAAATAGATAAAAGAAAAGCATGGTCATCAATTGTGCAAAAAAGAGCATGTGACACAAGATTGTCCTTACCCTTCTTAGAAGTGTGTAAATTTAACCCAAGAGATAGAACAATTACACTCACAAAATTGCTAATCAAACATGCAAAATTCACACCAAGGAGACTGAAATTGGAGCATAACATTGATATGTATTCTATAAGTGTACAATATCCAACCTTATGAAGTACTAGGATTCTGAAATATATAATTACATGAGATATTCGAATGTATAAGGATTCCATTCAAAATGGTCAAAAAGTAGGCTTACTAAATCTAGTCAAATCACCCATAGGTGCATAAAGCAGTTTCCAAATCTACCAAGATGCTCACAAATTGGAAAAGACAAGTAGGAAAGATAATGAGGGATGGAAATAAAACTCATACATGCTTTTATTAGGAGAAAAGGATGGATGATGATGTGGGAAGAAAGCAAGTCAACTACACCTAGTCTAGCTTTTCCTTTTTCCTTAAATCTCAATAAAACATGCAACTTTTCATAAAAAGTAGATATGCGCTTTGGAGGATCTATAATAAAGCAGACATGCCTAATTGGGTTTATAGGATATTTCCCAAGTACTCCATGACTTAGTTTTAGCATGTGTTGACTTCTAGGACTTGTAGAAGGCAACTAGAATAGAGTGGAAACTAGGAAACTAGGTAATTAGACAAAAACGATTAAAATTAATGTCTAAGGTAGGTAACTATGGGTTGATTATTCTAACACCCCCCTTAAGACTGACTTTATGAGTAAATATAAAAAAACTATAGGGCCTAGAAATAAGGCTTAGTCTCCCTTTACATACTGCTTGTCCATACAACCAAGGAAAGAGGCAAAAACCCAGTGGTAAAATCCTCCCTTAAACATGGATAGGAATTTTTTTTTTGGAAATCTTGTCATCAATCATGCTTCATAGCATGATCAACAATCCTCAGCAGTGATTTGAGATTGCTGACAATCTTCTCACAAAAAAACTTTGGTGAATATGTCTACTACTTATTTTGAAGATGCACAAAAGAGTAGATCAATGGTGCCATCATGCACAAGCTGTCTGATGTAATGCATATGGATCTCAATGTGCTTGGTTTGTTGTCTCTGAACTGGATCATTACAGATTCGAATGGTGCTCTGATTATCACAGTAGATAATAGTTGAAAACTCTGATTCAAAACCACATTCTCCAAGTATCCCCCGCAACAACAAACATTAAGTTGCTGCATTTACAACTCCTCTATACTCTGCTTCTGTAGATGAGAGTGTTATGGCTCTCTGCTTCTTAATTGACCAGATATTTGGTCCTTATGCAAGCATGAACACATATTTTGATGTAGACTTTCGATCTATTTTGTCACCTGCCTAATCACTGTCAGTAAACCCAATCAAATCAAGATCAGATTTTCCTTTGTAGAAGATCCCATGAGTTCTTGTTCCTTGAAAAAAATTTAGGATCCTTTTGGCTGCTCTCCAATGGATCTCATGAGGCTGATCCATGTATCTCGAGGCCACACTAACTTCATAAGATACATCAGGTTGAGTGTGTGTAAGATAAAGAAAACACCCAATTAACTACCTATATGGTGTATTATTTACCATAGGAGAAGAACCTGCTTCTTCAAGATTAAATCCTGAAAGGAAGGGAGTCTTGCTTGGCTTGCAATATTTCATGTTGAACATGTTCAGAAAATCTAGAGCATACTTGGACTGATGTACTTTGATTCCCTGTTGGTATTGAGCAATTTCGAGACCCAACAATTGGCTCAACAATCCCAAATCTGTCATGGAAAATGCAAGGTTCATTGCATCCTTCAAGGAGGAAATCTCTCTCTTTGAACTTCATGTAATCAGAAGGTCATCCACATACTGTTAGATTTTTAACATTAAGCTACTCATTATTAGGATCTTTAACTGAGAGAATAACAAGCACAATAATCAAACACAAGAAACAATAAACACATTGTTTTTCCTCGGGGAAACCATAAATAGAGAAAACCTCGCAACTTCCTCAGAGATAGAATCAACACCAAAAGTAAAACCCCAAAACAGTAACATGATCTCCTAATAGCAACAACCTATTTATTCCTAGCCCCAATGTCTTCTTCTTCCTCAGCTATGCGCTAAAACTGAGTGTGAGTGGGTGTGTGATAAATATAGAGGCTAGCTCTCTATTTATACTAATTACTGACTTGACCAAACCCAACTAGAGCCAACTTCACTAGGTGAGTCTAATAATCCTAGTGCCCCGAAACTGAAGGGACTTTAACCCTTGAACAATAGGAGCATTACCCATAATGACTTGACATGACTTGTTTACATTATAGATCTTCCCGATCGTAACATCGGGGCATGACATGACTCAATTACATTACAGACACATCCTGGAATAAACATCAGGGTACAAGACATAATATACATAGGTGAATACATTCCAAAGTTACAATTACGTCAACACTCTCTCTTAACTAGGAGGTATTCTTTTGACACAATTTTCAGCACTGGTCTTCTTCTCTGTATCGACTAGATCATCTCAGTATCATCATCTTAAATTTGTCTTTATCTTCAAGTTGTCTTCATATTCAAATATTCTTCATCTTCAAGTCATCATCATCTTCAGGTCTTCTTCGTATTCAAGTCTTCTTCATCTTCAAGTCATCTTCTTCTTCAAGTCTTCTTCAACACAGACTATGGATCATCAAGACTACTAGATCATCATTGCTAGATCATCATCACTGTATCATCATCACATCTGGATCATCACTTGATCTAGATCATCATCATCATCAGTGCTATCTCTCGATTCTTCTCATCACAGGAAGTTCTATAGAGCCAGCCCTTTTTCATGCTGGTTGTAGGCCTACCCTTCATGTAGGTCTTCATCGGCGCTTATATCTGACCCTAAGTCAGAATGGCCCACCCAGCTCTTACATCTGATCTCACCTTGTTAGAAAGGCATGCCTAGCACTCACATCTGACCTCATATTGTCAGAAATTCCCAACACTCACATCTGACCATCTGTAAACACATCACACCAGAATGGCTCAACACTTATATCCAACGATGTGCAAACAAACTGCAACAAAAATGATATGCACTTACATCCGACAATGTTTGAAAACAATGCATCAGAAGGGCTTAGCACTTATAGTCAACCATGCTTGAAAACATCGCATTAAAAAGTCTTAGCACTTACATTCGACCATGCTCGAAAGCACCGCATCGAAAGGGCTCTACACTTACATCCGACCATGCTCGAAAGCACTGCATCGAAAGGGCTCTCAGTCCTAGACTGAGGATTCCTGGTAACTGACCAGGTGCTTCCATTCTCCTAGAGAATGGAATTAGCCCTTATATCTGATCAAGTGGGAAAACCTCCCTCAATCACATCAGAATGGCCATGCGCTCACATTTGATCATGTAAGACTACATCCTACAGCCATATCAGAATGACCCTCAGTCCCAAACTGAGTTTTCCTGGTAACTGACCAGGTGCCTCCATTCCAAGAATGGCTTAGCACTCATATCTGACATGGAAGGAAGCAAATCCTCTCACCATGACAGAATGGCTTAGCCCTTACATCTGACCATGGAAGGAACTTAATCCTCTCACCATGTCAGAATGGATCTCGGTCTCATCATTTCCCCTTGGAGGGAACCTCGATTTGGAGAACACCAAGCTTCTCCCTGAAGTACTCAAACTTCACTCTAGCCAATGGCTTTGTCAATACATCAGCTATCTGTTCCTCTGTCGCAACATACTGGAGCTTCACTGCTCCTCTCTGCACCATATCCCTGATATAGTGATACTTGATCTCGATATGCTTCGACTTGTCATGGAACACAGGGTTCTCTGATAACTTCACACAACTCTTGTTGTCGCAATATATACAAGTAGCATCCATCTGGAGATCAAATAAATCAGATAGTAGCTTCCTCAGCCATACTGTCTCACAACTAGCTGAACAAGCTACAACATACTCTACTTCAGTTGTACTCAATGCCACAATGGATTGCTTCCTGCTAAACCAAGAGATCACACCTGATCCCATACTAAAGCAACATCCTAAAGTTCTCTTCCTATCAATGGAACTGCCTGCCCAATCTGAATCAACATAACCCTCTAGGTTAATCTTCTAATTTGCCTTGTACTTGAGCCCATAATCAACTGCACCCTTCAAGTACTTCAGAATATGCTTTGCAGAAATCAAGTGAACATGTCTCGGATATGTCAGGAATTGGCTCAAGGTGTTCACAACAAAGCAAATATCTGGTCTCGTGTTCATCATGTACATCAAGGACCCAATCATCTGACGATACATCATAGCATCAACCACTTCTGATGAAGCATCACTCAATGGCTTCAGGTTCGATGCCATAGGTGTGGTTATGGCCTTGCATTCCATCATCCCGAATCTCTTCAGGATTTCTACTGCATACTTCCCTTGTCCAAGGAAGATCCCATCCGCATTCTTCCACACCTCCATGCCTAAGAAATAGTGCATCATTCCCAAGTCTTTCATTTCAAACTTAGCAACAAGTTTCCTCTTCATATTAGCAATCAACCCATCCATACCTGTTACAAATAGATCATCCACATATAGTAGGAGTATCATTGGATTGCCATCTTCAACCTTGTAGTAAAGGTTGGAATCTTCTTTACTCTTGGCAAAGCCCAAACTAGATAGGAAACCGTCAATTCTACCGTACCATGTCCTGGGTGCCTATTTCAAACCGTACATGGATTATTTCAATCTACATACATGAGACTCTTTGTCATGTGTCTCAAAACCGAGTGGTTGTTCCACATACACTTCCTCTTCTACTACACCATTCAAGAAAGCAGTCTTGACATCCATTTGGTGTATCTTCCATTTCATCACTACAACTAGAGAAATTACTGATCTGATGGAAGTGTATCTGGCTATAGGTGCAAAGGTTTCTTCATAATCTATTCCTTCTTTCTGGGAGAAACCATGAGCCATGAATCTTGCTTTATGTTTCTCAATGCTACCATCTGCAACATGCTTGATCTTGTAGATCCATTTGGAAGTTACAATGGACTTCCCTTCTAGTCTTGAGACAACATCCCAAACATCATTCTTCATGATTGATTGATACTCTTCAATCATAGCATCCTTTCATTCTTTTCGATCTGCCGCTTCTTCATAGTTGGGAGGTTCTTTATCAATAATGTCACATAGCAAGGCTACATAACTAGAACATGATCTAGTTCTCTTTCTTCCTCTAGGTGTTTCTTCTGAAGCTCCATATCTTTCTGCACCTTGGATAATTTCACATACCCAAGCAGGTTTCCTCTTATGAGGATTCTTCTCCAGAGGTGGATCTACGGGTTCTTGAGGTTCTTCTAGTTCTCGATCTTCTTCTTGAATTTCTTCGTTCATGATTGTATCATGAATTCTAGGTTCTCTTGTTTCTTCAGGTTCTTCAGCCAGTTTCTTCCTGGATTTGATGTAGGATGAATATTCGTCAAATGTTACATCTCTACTAATGTCAATCTTCTTGAACCCTGGGAAGTATATTCTATAATCCTTCGAGCTTTCAGAGTATCCCACAAATATACCCTTCTTTCCTGAAGGATCTAATTTTGTCTTCTTCTCTTTTCGAATGTGAATGTACATTGGACAGCCAAATATTCTGAGATGGCTGACTTCTAGTTTCTTGTCGGAGAAGACTTCTTCAGGAGTCTTGTTCTCGAGTACCTTGTGTGGAGTATGGTTATGTACATACACTGTTGTTCTAGCAACTTATTCCCAAAGATGCATAGGAATATCTTGATCATGAAGCATTTCTCTTGCAGCTTCCATGATAGTTCTATTCTTCCTTTCTACAATCCCATTCTGTTGTGGATTATAAGGAGTGGACAACTCCCTCTTAATCCCCAAGTCTTTGCATAGATATTTGAATTCATTCGAAGTGAATTCTCTGCCATTATCTGATCGAAAAGCCTTGATCTTCTTTTCAGTGTGGTTCTTGATCAAGGCTTTGAATTCCTTGAACTTACTGAATACTTCATCTTTGTTCTTCATAAAGTATATCCATGCCTTTCTAGAAAAATCATCGATAAAAGAAACATAGTATGCATACCCTCTTAGTGAACTGGATGAAATTGGACCGCATACATCGGAGTGGATGATTTCCAAGATTCCTTTTGTCTTTCTTTCTCTACTTGGAAATGTCTTCTTTGTGTTATTTCCTTTCACACATCCTTTGCATACACCTTCATGTTTTTTCTGCATTTCTAGGAGACCTTCAACAGCTTTGCTTGCAAGTGTTATTGCTCCGTAATGCACATGTGCAATCCTTCTATGCCAAATCTCATTTGGTTCTACTGATTCATGAACCAAATATTGTTCTGGATGTCCCTTCAATTTGTATAATCCTCCTTCTTGTTCCCCAATCACTACTGCGTCATTAATGGTCTTTCCTTTTGGCCACATGATGACTTGACCATCTATAAATGCAACCCTCATTCCTTTTGCATCTAATGCAGATACGGAGAGGAGATTCTTCTTCAATCCTAGTACAAACAATACTTCCTTCATTATCATAGACTTTTCAGAGTCTAGCTTGTATGAGGATTCCCCACTACCTTTTATTGGATACTGGTAGTCATCTCCAAGTTTCACCTTGTGAGGTGATTCATGTTTAGATAATTTCACAAAGGATTCCTTGAATCCTGTCATGTGCTTGGAACCACCACTGTCTATAATCCAATCATTGCTGCCATGTGTGATAGTTCCCGTGAGACCAGAGATTAGAACATATTCTTCATCACTTGAAGAATCATCACTGACTTGTCTGTTTCTCTTCGTGGAAGGTTCATCATCCTCTGCAACATGAGCATGATGTCTTCTCTTCGTTTCCCTTCTTCTTGTGAGATATACTTTTATTTTTAGGACAGTCTCTAGGAAAATGTCCTCTTTCATCACATGTATAGCAAATGTACTTAGACAAATATTTAGGATTACTAGAGTTATTCCTTTGATGAGAGTACTTACTTCTGTGGTGGCTAGATCTGGATTTCTTAGATTGTACTGTGAGAGATTGATCTTCACTTCCCATATTTTCTTCTTGAGCTGCTATCCGAGCTTCTTCTTGAGAGCATTCTTCCCATAGTCTACTGAACTTGACTAACTTCTTTCTGGAACAGATCCCTTGAATAAAGGAGTCCCATGATCTAGGGAGACCATTCTAGGTGGTCATCACAATCTCTGCATTTTCTACTTCTTTATCTACTGCTTCCAGTTGTTCCTTGATCTGAGATACCCTTCTAAAGTAAGACTAGATGGTTTCTGCATTTTGGATCTTTACATTCTTCAGCTGGTTTCTCAGAGTCATCTTCCAGTTTATGTTATTCCCTTTAAACAATTTGGTTAGGGCATCAAACATAGCTTTAGGTGTCTTGAGGGAGGACACCTTTGGTATGAGGTGATCCTTGATTGAATCAGCAATAATCTTCTTTGCCATAACCCACTTCTTCTTATGTAAGTCCTTAGCCTCATCTCCCTCTGGAACTGGAACCTCGTCACTAATATAGGAGTCCAACTCATTTTCTTCCAGGACCAGGGAGATCCTATACTTCCAGGTTCGAAAGTTATCATCTCCCTCAAGCTTTTCATCAAGCTTGGTATGATGAGACATCTTAACTAAGAACCTAAAATGGAAATACAAAATATTTAGATCTTACCAGGTCAAGATGTCAGATCTGGATTTGGAGCTGAAATCCTGTAGTGCTGGTTCAGGAGCAGATTAGGGTTTTGCTTTTCCGGAGTTCTGTCCAACCAAATGCTTTGAATTTGATCCCTAACTTTGATTTTGGGGAGGTTATCAATCCATTCCTAGGCTCACTGAAAAATTCCACTTCTGTGGAAAGCCCTAATTTCCGGCAGTAGTGTCGGGTCCAAAACTGAAAAACCTCAGAATTGGATTCTGCTTTGACAGAAAGATGTGCCCTAAGGAGGAGAGTTAATCCAACCTTCTTTTGCTAAAAATATGTGGAGGAAGATCCACAAAGTAGGAAGCCCTAGTTCCACAGCTACACAGTGTCTTCTTCTCAGGCTAGCTTTGATACCATGTTAGATTTTTAACATTAAGCTAGCATTATTAGGATCTTTAACTTAGATAATAACAAGCACAACAATCAAACACAAGAAACAATGAAAACCGTGATTTTCCTCGAGGAAACCATAAATGGAGAAAACCCCGCAAATTCCTTAGAGATAGAATCAACACCAAAAGAAAAACCCAAAAACAATAAGATGATCTCTCGACAGCAGCAACCTATTTCTTCCTAGCTCCAATGTCTTCTTCTTCCCCAGCTATGTGCTACAACTGAGTGTGAGTGAGTGTGTGATAAATAGAGAGGCTATGTCTCTATTTTTATTAAATTTGGAAAAACAGTAAACTCTAATTCTAGATCAAAACATAAAATTGTCCAACCAACATAGTGGTGTACCCTTCATCCATTTTTTATAATAGGAGACAAGGGAAGGTTCAATCTATTTGGTCACACAATGAACACTCAAGGTGACTTAATGAAACCCTAACCCTAATCTAATTACCTAGTGCGTCTTAATTGCATGGATAAGGGTGCTAGATAAATGTGCCTCAACTAGAAGACTAACTGGAGCTTGCAGGCTTGTATCCTCTTCCTTGAGAGCTGCATCCTCTAGCTAAACTAGAATCCTGTCAATATAAGCAGCTAAGGAAAATTGGGATTTTCACCCTGTATAAGTACATGCATTTTAAACTGAACTGAACTGAGCTAAACTAGAACTAAACTAGAACTGAACTCAGATAAAAACCAAACTGAACTAGAAATTGGAACTTGCTAAATTTGGAACAGTAGTGAAATGAGTTTAATTGAAGAAAGCATGCATGGACTCTCTTCTCTCCTATATAAGTGTGCCTCCCTTACATAGCTGTGTAGAAAAATTTAGGAAAACTGCTTCCATAACTATTGATGTACAGACCTACATCAATTGCGCCCTTTTTACTTTTACTGTATGGACCTTCTATGGTACCTTCTCACTGTATGTTCCCTAGTACTATGGAAAAGACTATTTGTGATAAACAAGGTAAAAAATATTACCCTCCCTCTTAGGAAGGAAAGTGTTCTCCACCAATCCTAGTCTCTCCTTGAACATCTCGAACTTCCCCTTTTCTAGGGGATTAGTCAAGATGTCTGCAACCTATTGATCTGTTTGAAACTTTGAACATACTATAGAGCCACTGCTTCCTTTTGAACCTTGTCCTGAAGAAAGTGGGACCTGATGTCAATGTTCTTGGAGTGGCCATGAAATACTGGATTCTCAAGGACTCTGATACAACTCTGATTGTCACATTATACCGATATAGGCTCCAGTAGCTCACTTGTCAGTTTTTCTAACTTGTGAAACTAGATGGATTCACAACTAGCAGCGCTGGTTTCCATGTAATTTTCTTATGATAAACTCAAAGCCATTGATGATTTCTTCTTGCTAAACCAAGATATCACTCTTGAAATGAAACTGAAGCAACAACTTGAATTACTCTTCTTGTCACCTAAATCCCCTTCCAAGTCACATTTGACAAATCCATACGACATCGATACACCATCTCCTGCATAGCTCATACGATGGTGTACTATGCCTTTCATGTACTGGAGGAAATGTGTTGCAGCTACCTAGTGAATCTGCCTCGGTTTAACCATATTCTGGTTCAAAGTGTTCATTTGAAAAACATATGTGAGGTATAGTTATGACACCTTTGGGCTCTTTGGTTCAAAGGTATTTCCGAGCGATAATAATTAGCACTTTATCCAATTTTGGATGAATGTAAAAGAAACATTCTCAAACAAGAAAGTTCGTAGATAGAAGAGAATAAATTAATTGAGGTGGCATAAGTTTTGAAAAGAATATATATATGTATATGTATATGTATATGTATATATATATATATGTATATGTATGTATATGTATATATATGTATATATATATATATATATATATATGTATATATATATGTATATGTATATATATATATATGTATATGTATGTATATGTATATATATGTATATATATATATATATATATATGTATATGT
>LPNX010615885.1:163777-292465 GCA_001517045.1 Pseudotsuga menziesii
TGTATATATACATATATATGTATATATACATATATATGTATATATACATATATATGTATATATACATACATATACATATATATGTATATATATATACACACACACACACACACACACACACACACACACACACATATATATATATATATTATGTTTGAAAAATAAAAGTTTTCGAATTTCAAAAATGATCTATGAAAATGGAAGTCACGAGAGCTAAAAAATTGACAAATATTAATAAAAAAATGAAAACTACAAGAGGAAATTAATTCTAAGAACTGTTGCTTTTTGGAAACAGGAACATATATTTACTGTAAGCAACAGGGATGTATTTAGAAAATGCAATATCGACCAGAGAAAACAATTCTAAGTTGAATATCATACATCAAACAATGTGAAATAAGGCCAAAACTACAACATTCAAACTCAATTCCTAACAATTTCCTAGTTGTGAATTTACTCTATTACATGTTTATTTAATATTTATACAAACAAATAGATGGAAAAACAAATTATTAGAAAATAATGGTGTAAAGTAAAATAACAACATTTTAACGTAATTCACAAAGCTCTGCACTGTAATCTATGAGAAATTTCCAAACTTGTTAGATCTAAATCCAAAATAAAAACAAACCTAAGCTAACATTCATGCAAGATCGTCAAAATCGGAAGGAATAAAAATTCTATAAGACAAACATCACAAAACACATTATAGTATGCTATGACATGTACTATCATCATGGACAAAAAACTTAAAGCACAATGATAATAATGGCTCTATAGCATGCACAATAGGGCTTATGATTCCTAAAATTATGTCACATATTGTACATGAAATGACCAACAAGAACAAAGTATTTCAAACGTGGTTAATCTTTAACATATTGTACCTGTTGAGCCCTTGAGTGAAGATGTGCAACATGCTCATATTACCCTTCCTTAAATGCATAAAGGTTGAAATCATGAGAAGAATCCTTTGCTTCCCAAATACAAAGACTGATAGTATTATTTGTCCCATAGCAAGGGATGGGGACATCATATGCTAGTGCTTGAACTTTCTCTTCATCAACCCATTTGCGCCTCTACATCCAACATTAAAATTCAAAGCTAGTCCTTCTGACATTCATTTTCAAAAACATTAACTATTACAAAAATTCAAAATCACTTTAATATAGCTGACCATATACAATAAAAAAGTGAGACTGCTATTCTTATGAAATTTCATTTGTACTATGTATCATATGAAAATTAGAATCAAAGACATGAACAAAAAGAATTTTATTAATGGTGGATTCACTGATTATATTAACATCGATTATGTTTTATTTGGATAGTAGGCAGTTGCATAACCTAATTACGTTTCTTATAGACATCTGACATTTATTAAATTAATGCCTATCATGATTGAATATTATGCTAATATGCATTTGTTGATCTATTTTCCCAACAATTGGTTCAAGTTATCATCCCTGATGGTCGATGTAGCTCTCCTTGATCTTCCCCAAGGGTGATTTTGTGGAGGTGGACTTGACACAGAATATTCCTCCCTTTATATCAGTTTGCACTATTGATGGAGTTAAACAAAAGAAATCTTAGTACCCTAACCCACCGAATGGTCACTTTGTTTGTCAAGCATGGGATTATTTGATGTTTCATTTGACTCTTCATTGGCCCAATATGAGGGAGGGAAATGATGGTGGTGTGACCTCTTCTACTCTAGGTTTGGGGACAGGGGCCACCTCCGTGGATTTAAGATCGATGTGGTTGGTAGTGGATCCTCTAGGATACTAGGAAAGATGCCAATCTCGATAGTTTGGGTAGCAGTTTTATTTCAGGTGCAAATAGGTATATTGCTATAAGGTATAGCAGAGGATTTGGTGGGTTTGGATCTAGTGACATAGGTCCAGGTGCAAGTGCAAATACTTCAGGTGGTTCGTTGTTGGGTGGGTCCAGTGTCTAGAGACCTAGTGAGAATTCTTTCATTTGATTTCTCTCACTATTTTACAGTTTCGTGTTTGAAATTATTTTATCAATAAGAATTATAGTTGTGACTGCCTTGATGATATTATTTTGACTTCTTTATTTTTTCTTCTTTCACACCAAATAGAGTAAGACACTAGTCCCACAAATAACATATTCAATCATCACAAAATTTTTGAGTTATGTTCATTGATTTTCAGAGTTATATCCATTTTTTGAGACTACAAGTTGTAGATCTTCATTTCATCTCACTCGTTTGAAGTATAAGTTGCATATTTAGAGAGATTTGACCAGCAAGATCTCATAGGGATACCATCTTAGAATCAACAAGCACTATTTCTGAAGAGAGAGGTACTATTGGTAACATGAATAGTGCCCTTTGGGCCTAAACTGTCCATTCAAATCCCCCAAGGTTGATTTTGTTAGGGACAATTCTAAGCGATAACAAGGACCAGAGAGTAGCTCTTCCATATGTATTCCACTTCTTTGGTTTTGTCTTGGAAAATATCATTCCACCAAAACATAGATTTGAGTAGGTTGAGGGATCATACTACAAACCCATTTAAATGATGAGACCTTGAAGAGTAGTCTTTGCTAGTGGAGTATATGGGTATTTGCAAGTAAGACACCCATTACCTCATGATTTTGGTTGTGTGCATGCTAAGTGACCATGCCAAATTACTCCACCAGGTTTTTTCTATATAATAGACAGTCCTCCTATTAGAAAAAAAGGGGCGGTCACATCAGGTTGAAACAAAGAAGATAGCTAGGAGAGAGCACTATGCTCAAAGAGATGATACTCAAAGGAAGGAGCATATCCCATCAGAAACCCAAAAGCATAGAAGACTAATATTCATAGGACTGTAGAGGATAGGAACTGAAATACCTAAGTCCCATGTTACATTCCATCACTCTATGTTTTGTAGAAATAAAGTAGTTATGTTTGCAAGTTGTTTTTAGAGGGCGAACCTTAGATTTGTGAGCTTTTGGTTGGGTAAGACTCTAGGATCAGGTATGATGAGCAATTGCATTTCCTATCACATTGAAAAGAGAGCCAAATATACCTTTCTCATAGACCAATTTGGATTTCTACACCATTGAATATCTTCTCATAGGAAGTCGAGAGCCATAAAAAATGCTTACCTAGTGATGTAGGAGAATCTCCTCTCATTAACAATTCTAAATGATGATCCGACCATAGGGTATTGACATTAAACCAAGGAAGGGGTTTTATTGTATTTGAGTTTATGCATTTGTGTATGCTTGAATTGTGGTGAATAATATTTAATTAGCATGATATTAGCTATTAGCTATTACGTGCATTGACCCCGATAAGAAAATCATTCGATGTTTTAACTGGTAGATTGTTGAATAGTAAATGAAATGGTCTGATTTCGTTTAGGATAGATTCAACTGGGTAGAATCTCTAGTAGAGAGATTCCATTTCAATAAAGCTCGGTAAAATTTCAATGTGAGAAATTTGAGTTGATGAAGTTGAGTTGGGTAGAAATTTTAAAGAGTTCCAATTCTGCGTAAGTTTTTTTAAGACTGAGAAGATTCTTGAGTGATGGTGGAGATTCATGTGGAAAAATAATTTTCTACTCTGAATTCTAAATGGACTCTTTGCAATCCGCTTATAAACTACTCAGGTTATAATTCCTTATAAGAAAAAGAAGGATTTTATTTTATTTCTCCATCAAATGAAACCTTTGAAACATTGATTGCAAGTTTAGTAATATAGATCTGGTTTGTGTGAAGTCTAGACCTTATGAGAACTGTACCGTAGATCTAAAGTGCAGTTACAAATTGAAATTGTTGATCAATATGTAGAAACAACGATCCAAAATAGACCTGGGCTAATTAAATGAGAATCCTTTGTTTCTGAAGAATCTCTATGGTTTTTAGATGTCTCATTAAATGTAAATACCTATTATGGATGTGTGAAATGAAATTTATGAATCGGATAGAGCGATCCAGTGAAAAAAGTGCAAATCTGCAGTGGAGAATACATAGTGTGTTGGGATTTCCAACAAAATGATTGAAAATGACCCATCCAAATGTAAACTTGTATTGGTGAGCGTTCTTTTCCATTCCAAATTTTTAAGTCTTAAAAGACGTCAGGATATTTACACCACTAAAGGAGAATACTACATGTTTGAGTTGTTGAATTTATTTTATTAACTCAAACATTGGATGAAAATGCGTTGGACGGAGATTTAAGAAGTATATCTACAGATTTGAATATTCAATAGACCATAGAAAGATTGAAGAATCTAGTTTTCAAATGGAAGTTTATATGAGTGTTAGTATTGAATGGTGAGGAAATTACATTTGATTCCTGCATCACCCAAAAGAATACTACAACAAAATCTTGCAAGGCTCTCTTTTAGCTGCTTGAAATTCAGGTAAATTAATAACTCGAGCATAGAATGATATGAGCATTCTATAT
Organism: Pseudotsuga menziesii; assembly: GCA_001517045.1. Classification (NCBI taxonomy): domain Eukaryota; kingdom Viridiplantae; phylum Streptophyta; class Pinopsida; order Pinales; family Pinaceae; genus Pseudotsuga; species Pseudotsuga menziesii. Next base: position 168,204 of record LPNX010615885.1, read on the forward strand.
TGCTAATTAAATAAACCCAAAAATGAACAAACCAATTTGGAATTCGAAGCTAAAATAGAGTAGATTCCACATCAAGCCCAAGCAAGTGATATGCATTCCATCCAAAATAAGACCTTGCAATTCAATGGCTTTTGTACCCAGTTTTGAGATACAGTCCACCATTTCGGCAATTGCAGAAATAAATAACTTTTTTTTAGATAGTCCAAGGTTCAAACCCAGGTTATTTAAATAAAATAGTTGGAAAACATAGCATATTCATACCGTGAAATGAAGCTAAATTTACTATGAATTAGAGGAAAATGAAAAAACATATCAAAATCATAGAATGGGAATGAAAATGGCACAAAACTTACCTCGGAAGAGCCATTGCTTCCTGCTTCCATATTCAAACAAAGAGCATACGTGCTAACAAAGACGTTCCAAATAGAAATTGATGTTTTTTCAGAAGCTATGTGTGAAGCGCCTGAGAAGATGAAATTTTGTATAAGAGGACCGATTGGGACATGTTTCAGACCAAACCCATACTAGAAAAACTTCCTTTCTTTCAAAAACATTAAAACAGAGGGTGGAAAAAAAGGGATTTAGGGACGATTTCTTTAGATGGAGCGCTTCAAAATAACTCATAGGGGATCGTTCTGAAATTCATGGACTCAAGCATTATCCCTTTCTTAGCCCATTAATTTATCTTGTGGTTATAATATGGCCTGACAACATAAACATGGAGCACAGGGCCAGCTTGGACCTTCATTATATATCGTAAACATATGAGTATTAATCATCACTAAGACTCATTAAAGGAAATTTTAACTCAAAATGGGTCTCCTAATGAAAATTAATAAAATAATAGTTAAAATAATAAAATAATATTTATTAATTTTGGAGGAAGAAAAGAAAAAACTACTATTTTGTTCGTATTTTTGACATATATCCTTATGCTTTTACCCAAATTTCAATCAGGAGAGCTCGTTGGATGCAGAATTAAATTATGCATCCAATGAGTACCCTCTCACCATACTTTTGATGGGCCGTGCTACCCCAAAAACAAGAAATACCTGAAAAAACGTGATGATGACATCGAAATTTGAGTAAAAACACATGGAGATATGTCAAAAATACGAACAAAAAAGTAGTTTTTTTATGATACCTATCCCCAAATTTATATAAAAATATTGTTTAAGAGGTACTCCCTTTTTTAATTTTAAAGAATTTTGATTGGCTAATACAAGATGACATGGAATTTGTATTATTTTTGGAAGTCCCATTTTAAATTGAAATTTCCTCTAATGAAAATAGCTATATAGAGTATCTATAGAATAAGTTATTGAGGAAAGAACCATCTCACCAACTTATTATACAGAGAAAGGAATTATTTAATTGGTATTGTGAGTGTGTAAAGTGCCTGCATCTAGACCTGTTTATCCAATTGATCGGGAATGACCATCCATTCACCCATCAGGTGTTAAGGATGACTGAACCAAACTTAGTTGATGGACATGGATAGAAAATATCTTTCGTCCCACCTAGCAAGAACGATGATGTTGTTCCTCTCCTCCATCCAGGGGTGTATGGGCTAGGATGGGAGACAATATATCAAGCATGATCTACCATGGGTGGACGACTTTAAGCTACCTAACATTCTTCATCTAGGCCATCCATCCTTTTTTTTCTTCTTGTTGGTCGATCCTTTCTCTTTATTTCCATCCGACCTCCTGGCTAACTTGGTTGATTAGAACTAACCATACTTTATGGGAGTGTTCACGCTTTACACCTATGGATAACTATAGTTTAAGGAGATGGATCACTTGTTCACTTGTTCCAAGACTTCCACTAAAATATCACCATATTTTTACCTCGTGTCAAACAAAGGGATTCATTATTACCTGGATAGTGTCTATGCTTGGTATGCCATCTAGCTAACTAGATTCCTTAATTTTTTGTGTCCATCTTTCGAGGCATCTTTGTGCACTGAAGTGTCCATGATTCTTCTATGTTTCCTCAAAACCCATTTGTATTCCCACCTCATAAGCTTCCTCATAATTTGTCGACCTCAATCTTATATGAAATACCTTGTTTAGATTTTTGTGTGGGGGGGATTTAGTGTACCATAGTAGAAAAGTAAATTTAAGCAACTTAGTTTTGGCAGATAGAACATGATACTTTATTTTTTTGGAAACAAAAAGTGTTCATTTTCAATTGGTAGATTATTTTGAATCTTTCTTTTAGGTATATGCATTTTGAAAGCAACATGTTGAATTTCAAAGCATAGAGATAATTAAAGAGTAATGAATGTACAAAATGGTTATTATTAGTGTGGCATGTAACTAAATCAAATAATTACATTAGCAAGTATAAATATTAAATTATATAGGGAAAGAAGTTTTGCAAATGTCAAGTGGACAGATAGGAGAACCAAAGTGAGGAATGTATAAAATTGGTGTCATTAGTGTGACATGTAACTAAATCAATCAATCACATTAGAAAACACAACTAATTAAAATAACTCCATTAGTTCAACAAAAATTGGGTCACACTTCCTTTAAACGTAAACTGTCTGACATATATTATTTATAAAGCATAATAAGTACATCACATAAGAATACAAAATCAATCCCAAAGTGTGCAAAAGAAATTAATAATACTAAGGGTATCTACACACAATGCTTGTTTATTTTCCTTGTTCCCTCCAGACATAGTATCACAAATAAAAAAAGACAAATGGGGAGAAAAAGGGTGTATGAACATAAATAAATATCACAAAAGGAATCATATCCAACCCCCTAATACCAAATCCTCTAACCCCATAACCCTTAAACCACCTGATCTTCAATCCCTTAAACCCTAACCCCATGTACCCCTAAGCCTTCAATCCACCTAAATGTAACCCCCTAACCCCTAAACCCCCTAACCACTAAATATCTTAATGTGATCATAGTGACAATCTATGTATTTTATGCACATATATACTAAGCAACTAGCATAAATAATTAACAACTAACATCTCATGTAACTAACATAAACAATGAAGTCTTAAACTAATATATGTATTCAATGCACCTACCAAACTTGCATGAACAATTCATGATGCACCATAAGACATCATTTAATGAAAAAAAGAAACTTGTAGTCAACATAAAAAGTAAAATGAATAGGAAAATAACAAGGACAATTTCATTCCAACAAGACAACCATTTTTTCTTCAGGAAGCATAAAGGGCATTTCCTCTCATAGAATTTCCCCCTCTATTATAATGCATGGATTTCATTTTATAGACATTATGAGTCTGTTAGTCTCAATAGAAGAAGAACATTTACATTTGCATTAAAAATTTATTTAGTGTGTCAAACTCAACATCGCATGTCCTCCAATCACTTACAAATCCTAACATGATTATATTTTGAGTTGAGAACAAGAACTCCATGTTATTGATGGATCTTCGACATCACTCAACAATGATGAAGGGTTTCATTTTTCTCCTCCTTTGGCCAAACATATAGAGAATCAATGGCTTTGGTTTTACACAATAGGATAATATAAAATTTAATTAATTTGTGTTTTATATAAATATAATAATTTGTGTTTTATATAAATATAATATTTCTTTTAATGGTAATTTTTGTTATAGTAGTATATATAATAAACTTACCATTTTTGTTATAGTAGTATATATAATAAACTTGGATTGAGGACGTTGGTTGAGAAGAGTTGTGCACATTGTGAATCAGGTGGGTGGTGACGTCAGATGAAAAATTTCCCTGGACATTAATGCATAAAGGAGGTTTAACTTGGTAGTGATAATGAGAGATCATCACTACATTATACGTATCATATTATGTGAGGTCAGCCATGTAAGAGGTCAAGGAATCAAAATATTTACATGAAAATTCGAGATGGGGTCGGCCCTCTACCTTTACTGCATATGGATTTGAGACTGGTTCTGGGTAAACACCCCGGTTTAATTATAATTGACTCTTTTATTTGTTAAAATAATGTTATTGGTGCTTCCATCAGTTCAGTTATTATTGGATCAACTACTATTACGTTTAAATGAACTGATCCTAGTGAAGCTGCGTCGACTGGTGCAGCTAGTTCGACGGTCACAGATCATGATAGTTATATTGAAGTTAGAAAAGCACCTCAGTATGGGACTTGGGACTCTTACATTGAAGTATCAACAAATATCTATGATGCTTCTAGCTATCGATATGGTACTAGTTCTAGTACCTAATTCGTAATTGTAGGAATCTAATTTACCTTTGGCATGCGCTTAACAATTTGCGTCAATAGTGCAATAGGGATAACGATGGTAAATAGAAAATTCGTGCAATTGCTTTGTTAGATATCTAAATATCGAGGTGCATGGCACCAATATTACTAATAAAAGGCAGACAATTTACAAAATTTACTAAATTGTAACACTTCATAGTCATAATTGCAATTTTCCATGACACAATTAAAAATGACCAACATAAATGACTAATTCATATTCTTTTAGCTAGTCATTTTTTATGTTGTGACTAAATTAGACATTAATTTTAGTCATTTAAAGTTGGGTCAATCAAAATTGATCATATTTAGTAGTAAATCACTTGAAAAACCTGTTGTGACTAGAATATTTAGTAAGTTAGTAATTAATTTCTCATTTTGTACTAGTGGATGTTTTGATGTGCAACCTTTACCTTTGTAGCGAGGTGGCACTCGCGCAACCTTATTTCTGCATTAATATCATTCTATGCCACATATACTTTGTTCTATGCATAGAAGAAAAATCGGTAACCAGCTCGTTAGTATCCTGGAAATCAAGATTAGTTTTTAGGGTGACACACATAACATAATATTTAGAGACCTATACCATTATTATCAGGTTTGGCACAGAGGCCACATTTTGGTCCATTCGTGACGTTTTCGATGGGGCTTGGGAGTTCGGTGTTGGACTTGGACAATAGACATCAATCTTAACTTCTTCCACTGCTTATAGAGAACCTTAAGAAGTTGAGTGACTGTACTTGAGATCTCTTCTTGTCATTCTTCTATAGAATTGAAACTAGGATGTGCTACTTCGGTCATTGCTTCAGTCATTAGTTTCATATCATCACTATCCAAGCTAACGGTGTTTGCAATTCATTCGGCCTTCATTGTTGGCAGGAATTTTTGGGGTAAGATAGTTGTGCAACATCGTGGATGTTGTGCAAGGTCAAAGATGTCGCGCAAGGTGGAAAACAGTGCGCAAGTCAAAATTACAATATTTTATATATTTTTGTCATATTTTCTAGTTTCGGACCACATTATGTGGATTGTGGTCATGATTTTGTAGTTTTTGTTAAGTAGTTAGGAAGTTGGTTAAGTGGACCATCAATGTAAAGGAACAAGCCTATAAGTAGATGTAAAATTGAAATTGTTAAGTCTTATTGGGTTTGGTTTTACTTATGCACATTCTTCTTAGCTTTGAGGAACTATTGCGATGTAGATGTCAATCTATGAATGTGAAATGAATAACTGGTTTGGAGAATCTGTGTTTTGATGTGAAGGTTAATATGACATGACAGAGGTTGAAAAGAATCATTGTGTCTTTTCCTATTTTCCTATTTTCTTGTTTTCTGCAATTCAAATGTGAATGAAATGTGTATCTACAATATGGATCTTTGAATGATACGATGTTTCTCTACTTTAGATGATGATATACTGCTGGATTTGTCTGCGCATCAATGTTTTGTTGTGATTTGGTTATGTTGTTGGGATCTACTAAATGATGAATATATTATGTTAATGCATAATCTAAATGATTAGATCCATGGGATAATGTTGCTCTAATTCATTAAGTAGACACAAGGTCCTCCTCGATACTACAAAAAAACTTGGTTCCGTTAGCTATCCCTCAAACATCTCGAGTGAGACTTCATCTTCTCTACAGGTGTTTCCAGATGAGGAAAAACATGTCTGGGTAGGTGCTCAGGAATATCGCGGTGGTTTGGGTGTCGCCAAAGAGAGAACCCCTTTCAATAAGTATTTTTTCAACAAATGGTTCTGTTGCCGGAACCTGGAGTTTGAAGAGGGAGGAGGACATTTTGTGGCATCCGATGAGACTAAAAATCCAAGATTGATTTAACTAGAAAATACGGGAGTTTGCTGAGAAAGAGAATCAAAATCATGGAGTGACGACAGATCAATGGCTTACAAAGTATATGCATGACGCTCCTCACACGTACTTTTTCTATGAGTTTTTGATCATCCTGTATGAGTGGTTTGCACACTTGACATATGGGAAGACTAATTTCCAAGGAGGTGAACCAACTTCCTAAACCCTGTATTTTATCCAAGAGTTACAGGAGGTAGATAATAGAGAATAAAGGGATGCTGAAGTATGGCTTGATAATATATTAGAAGGATATATCACTGAGTTTGTGATTGACATAGTTAAATCCTATAGAAAATCCAAAAAGGAGTTTTTCAACTAACCAAGAGGTAGGTTCCTGTTTTCGTTGCAACTGTCTATTAAGATGCTAATCTACGAAAAGGGAATATTGAAGATGCACCTCGAGTAGTAGATTCCTAGTGTGTGGAGGCTGTGGATATCATGGATATGAGGGTTGGATGGAATGATACACTAGTACAAAATGAGAAATTAATGACTAAAATCCGGCTATAAACGACTATTTTTTAGTCGACGACTAATAGTAGCTAATTTCCACTATCTTATAGCTAGCTGTATTTCACTTAATCATTAATAGCTTGACTTATTAGTCATTAATTTATTCATTGATTTAGTCACAGATTTAGTCACAAATTGCAGCAATTAATGACCAAACATACGACTAAATAAACTACTAAATCATTAGAGGAAATTTGAGGTCTAAAATGGGCCTCCTAAGGAAAATGATAAAATAATAGTTAAAATAATAAAATACTAGTTATTAATTTTGGAGGAAGAATGAAAAAAAGTACTTTTTTTTTGTTCGTATTTTCGACATATGTCCTTGTGTTTTTACTCAAACTCCGAGCAGGAGAGCTTGTTGGATGCAGAATTTAATTCTGCATCCAACATGACATCATCATCACATTTTTTTCAGGAATTTCTTGTCTTTGGGGTAGCGGGCTCCGTCAAAAGTATGCATTGTGGGTACTCATTGGATGCGAAATTAAATTCTGCATCCAACGAGCTCTCCTGCTTGAAATTCGAGTAAAAACACAGGGAGATATGTCAAAAATACGAACAAAAAAAGTAGTTTTCTTTTATGACAAATATGTCAATTCAACCATTATGGTTGACTCATTTTATTGAAATTCTATTGGTTCTTGAATTCCAACTCATAAAATTTATTGTTGGCATGTTTTCTTATAAGGCCCATTTTAGACCCCAAATTTCCTCTAATGGATAGTCAATGATTTAGTCATTGATTTAATCATTGATAGTAAATGATTTAATCATTGATTTAGTCACAGATTTAGTCATTGATTTAGTCATCGATTGCAGCAATTAATGACCAAATATATGACTAAAAAAACTACTATATGATAGCATATTAATGACTAAGCTAAATACGACCAGATACAAGAAATTAGCTACTTATAGTTGTATATATGTGAGTTTAGTCATTTTCATAGTCATAAATTTATGATAGGGTACGGAGGAATCGAACCACCAACCTCCTTCCTATAATTAGGTAGGTGCTCTACCATTGAGCTAACACCCTTTAAGAAGTTGTTATTTCATGATAATGATTATATTCAAACAAATTTTGCATCATTCAAACATACAAAGTAATGATTATCAAGTTTCTATAGATCCATAATGGCTTACCATGTACTAGTCCTTCAAGTCATTTTTGCACTTAATAAATGTATTTGGAAGACTTGAAGGAATATTACAAGGTAATCCATTATGTATCTATAGTAATTTGATAATTATTATTTTGTATGTTAATTCATCTCATTCTAGTACTCAAACAAATATTTTTCAATCATAACAAATCCAAGCATTAGTGTGTTCGACAATCCAATCTTCCCCTTGAGTAGACAATTTAATTTCATTGTTATAGCTACTCTCCATGCAATGATCAAGTTTTTAAACTTCCAAGTTGTCCCCAACAATGTATTTCAACTAAAATCCAACATATACAAAAATTATATAAAAATACTCACAGAAAATATTGGCATGCTTTTGTTATTTGAGTGCCACTCTAAGTAAGATTTATTAAAAGCAAATGACACTAACAGAAGTATTTTCAAATATAACATATATAACAAAAAAATGTAGAAGAAATACTTCAATGAAGACAAGGGGAAGATATTGGAATTCTTGTACTATTTCAGTGCCACTATAAGCAATATTTATTGCAATGAAAGGATATGAATAAGATTGATTTCATCTCACAACCAAAAACATTTTCATAAGATAATAACCATCAATGTTATGAAGTTTTTGCGGAGAGTGATTTTCCCATATAAAGGTATTGATGTCAGAATGATGTATAGAAAGAAAGGTAAGTACATCCAAGGTCAAGATATTCCATGCCCAAAAATGTCTTGAATTTACCCCACAACCATTTCCCACCCAAAGTTATGTTGGAAAAGGAAATGCACCATTCACAAGGAAAAAACAAGAGCTCCACAGGTTGCTTTCAGAGACCCCATCAAAAATTGATTCTTACAAACCACTAGTCTGGGTAGTCTCCAATTGTAATCAAACTTTTTCTAACCTGTGTTTTTTATCCTAGCAGTATTTTCTTTTAGTTAATTTACCCAAAATCCCAATGGGTTAGCTCAATTTCAAGGAATAGATTGCAGATTGTGTTTAGAGAATATCAAAATTAAGCTTCTAAACTACTACTCTAGTTGGTATCTAATCATAATCAAACATTTTATATCCCATAGTTTCCTCATCCTAGTAGTATTGTCTTTTAGGTAAGTTACCCAAAATCCCAATGGGTTATCTGCATTGGTTTGAATTGGCCAACTTCAGGGAAGAGGTCATTGAGAGGTCACGGGCTCAAGTCCGGCAAAGTACCTCTAGATTAGGAGCACATGTTGTACTCAAACAGTATTTACCCCAAGATCCCAAAATCCATTCAAGGAATGTGAGTAATTTCCTAGAGGGTTTCCCCAAGGACATTTTCCATAGAGAAAATAAATCAAGTTGCCCAAAAACAAAAACTCAAAAAGATAGGGGGTAAGAAGAAGAATAGCAACAATGTTAGATAGTAGATTGGAATGAGAGTAAGCAACCATTGTCAAATGACCTCATCAAACTAATAGGAGCAAGTCAATGTTAAAAATAAAATACATTCACAAAGTGCATCCATAAAAGCATAAGCCAATCATGAAAAAAGGCATTATATAAGTTAATAGAACAAAATAGAAGACGACTTTTTTACTTACGCTTTGAAAGATCCTTCTCAATGCATTTGATATGAATTTCTGAAGGAAACTCCATAAATGGATCTGTGGTTATTACAACAAGTTTATCCCCTTCTGTAAGGTCAATTTCTCTAGCTAGGGATTCAAAGTTGAAAGAAAACAATTGAGTTCCTGTCACCACATTCCATAACTTCATAGTCTGATCTGCACTGCTCGTTATTAAACGTGTAGAACCCCCTACATCATGTACCAGAAAAAATATCATTTAGTTTCAATATTCCAAACAATTGTGTTCAATATTCTAAAAGCCTTAAACCATGGGAATTCTAACATTCATATAAATATATAAAAATTAAACAAGACCCAAAATTATTAAGAAGGCACAAGGCTCCATAAAATCATTAACACTATTAATATTGCATGAGTACATAAGGTGTAGGTACATGTACAATAAGGATGAAAAAATTTGGAACTACACATAGGCGAGCACATTGTGTTTTCTTTATAAAAGATAAACTCATCAATATGCAGATACAACAGGTACAAGTACATCCTGGGGGAGCATGGGGGGTATCGAAGTACCCATCCTTAAGCCAATATCTACAGTATAAATTTTAAAAAATATGTCTCCTGGGTTTTCCATTCCTAGAATTTTGACATCTTCAAAGTTTTAGACTTAGGTCAAATGCATCTATTCCTAATCATAAATACAAAATGAGGTTTCAAATCTTCCATGCAACAACTTTCATAATGAATTAACATGTTGACCACATAAACAATAAATTGAAAATATTATGACAAAAATTTAATCAAAATCCTTGGTAAAGCCATACAAGCTGAATATTATCATGAACTACCACATCCCTGCTAGAACAATGATATAAATATACAACATAAGAGGCATTAACATATTATCCATGGTGATTTTATTACAAACCATAAGAAATGGAATTCTGCCCCAAATTTTTATGATCAAGCAGGAAATACATATCACAAATACTAAAATGCAATAAGTGTGTATTCATGGAATTTAGATGGTTGTTCAAAACAAGAAATCATGAATCTTGTTAATTCCATGATTGTCTATTATAGAACGCATGTATCTTATGACAACAATCCAGTTAATTCCTACATAAAGCTAATGGCTGGCTTTGAAGGCACATTATAGAATTGGCTCTATGCAAAACAAAATGAAGATCCTAATCTGATGAATCCTTGGGAAAGTCTGTTTCTCATTAACGAAAATGGAGCTGCAATTCTTGACTCACAGGGTAATACTTAGAATAACATGATTGGTTGCATTTTACATTATATTCTTGAAAATTTTGTTGGGTATACTACTGCTGGCAAATAGATTCAAGCCATGTTTCTGTCTAAAAGGAAATTTGATGACTTGACAAACTTTGAATTTCATTTTACTAAATTTCTCACCAAACTTTTCAGACTTGATGATCTATTTTATCCTAAATGGAAATTGACATTTCTTGCTACTCTTCCAAATTGGTTTGTAAAGAAAGTCACTAAGGTTTTTCTTGATGACATGACTAAATATGCTTGGGGAGTTATAAGGTAAGGAGTGATTGGTGAGATTGTTTCTACTTGCAACCAAATGGAAGAGTATCAAAATAGGACTTGATCCCTGCTATTAGAACTTGTAACCACCTTGGAGCATATTTGATTATGTTTTTGGGGTTGATTTGGTCAAAATTAACAGGATGCAGTGATTACACATTGGAGGAAGCACTTTCCTATTTTGGGGAAGTTTTTAAGTCCCAATACATTTGACCTATCATACATGTGAAGCACTCCACCTACATGGCACTATGCACACTTTTCAAGGTCACCCTCATCTTATGCACATGGCTTTAGAAAATCAACACATGGTTTTGCAAATCACGTGATGGTTTTGGCTCTTGGTTTGAAGAAAAGTGATTATTTATGGATATAGCTAGTTAGCACATTCTTCTAGGATGAGTGGTTTATGGATATAGAAAAACAATAATTTGTTTATTTTATAGGATATGGAGCTCACTCTTTATAAAGAGAATCTCCCTCTATTTGAGAGTATGGTTGAAACTTGAATTTGGGGATTTTTTTGCTTGAGCTTTGTTGAATATCTTGAAGATAATGAAAAGCTAGGGGTTTTTTCTTTTCTAATATTAATTTGCTGAATATGGAAGATGGAGATTCGATTTCTTCAAGAGTGCTACGAGGGCTTCAATATGGTAACTCTGTTCTTTGTTTGGAGTTATTTAGAAGAGTTAATGGTGGTTGATTTCCATTTAGGAATCTTTATGTTTGTTGCTGGAAAATGTTAAGTAATACTATGTTTTCTTAATTAAACCTTCCTGAATTTACATCTTCTATTTTGCAAACATACTTGTATGCATATTTTCCATTTCTCCTTCATTTGGGTATTTGAAATCATATTTCTGGAATAATAAACATTCATATAATAAAGTTGTAATTTGTTTATTCTAACTATAACATTGCCTTATTATTTCTTCCATCTTTATTATAACATTTCCTTATAACATTGTATATCTTTCTTCCATTTTCATTCCTACTCTATATTTCTCCTCTTTTGCTTTATAATATATATACTCCCACACTTTATCGACACTATTGTACTTAGCAGTCCCAATGACCTACTTTTGTGGTCATTTGTCGGGCATTAATATAGTCTTATTGTATCTTATCAATGAAGAAAAAAATTATTTTCATTATTTCTTATATCACCATGAACATATCTACTCTCTTCCACAAGGATGTAACACCAACAACAACAGAAATAATTCTCATAATTGTATCATTTGAAAACTCATTAGAATAAAAGTTTCCCAAAAATTGTCTATGGAATTTGTCTGAGAGTCCAATGGCAACAATCTGTCTAGCAAAGAATTTACCTACCCTTGAATATTCCATATATAAGACAAGATATATATATTTTTTAACAACAATATGTGATTTAATTTGAACACAAGTATACTTCATGAAGAATCACTGAGTGAAAATAGCATGCAGCAAGTGCACTTCTTGGGTTCCAGCAATTTAGTTTACATTTTACTTATGATGGTTCTAGTAATATATCTTTCAACAAGTTCACTTCTTGGGTTCCGGCAATATAGTTGGTGAATACCTTTGTAAAACCTAGACTTGCAATTACTAGGCAACGGACAACACTGAAGTCACAGTGCTTCAAAACTGCTTGAAAGAGAGCAAGCACCAGCAATGATCAAGTCATTTATCTAACTAAAAATTGGAAGGAAAACAAAAAATCCAATCAGCATCAAATATGGGGAGAGAAAACACACAACACCTGCAAAACATTCTCGAAAATTTTGTTTAAAGCCTACCCCATCCATAAAACTTCATTAGTATCCATACAAGTACATTTCATGTAAGGATGAGCAAATCAAAACCTGATATATATTAAAGAGAGGATATCATATATTAAGAAGCAACAGTGCAAAACCATATTATACTCAATAGACAATAAATATTGCAGCCAAATGAAATCCACTTTAATGTCCCTTATTATGTCAAATATGAGAAATGAATATCCACATTATACCTTCTCATAGACAACAATATCTGGACCACGCTTGCATGGAATTTATGTTTCTATCCTATATTTTGTTGTCGATACATTGGTCAAAATCATTAATCATCGTCAACAAATTGGTAAGATCAACACAATGAATTATTAATCAAGACAAGATGAAGCCCAAGGCACATCATGAAGCAAATTGGTATGACCAACACAACAAATTATTCATCAAGACAATATGAAGCCCATCAAATAATGATGTCAATAGAATCTATGGTAGCTTTAATTCAGATAATTTACGTACAAAATAAAGGTTTTGCATAATTACTCAATGGAGGACCCCATAAACATGAAAAGAGAAGCAAGTACAAATTTTTGAAACCAAAACAGAATGTACAAGACATACAAGCATAGAAAAAAATGCTTTTTCAATGGGGGACCAATAATACCAATAGAGATCTAGGTGCTTCTGTTGTTACAGTCTCAAAAAAAATTGTTGCATATGGGATAAAGTACATTCGAAATTGTGTCAAATTAGACAGATAGATTGCACTCAATGATGTTGTTAGTAGGCCAATTAAAAAATGCCGTGTATTATTTATGCCATTCCAAATCTGATCATACTTTTGAAGTTTGTATTTCAATTGTTCATAATATCTTAAGATAACATTTACTGCAAAATTGGGTGAAGCAACCATAGAAGAAATTCATACCCACATTATGTATGTCCCTCTACACATCGCACTGAGAATTTCTATATCTAAAGTGACAACTTTATGATCCTTGATTGGCTCTTCTATTCGATGTTTTAGAGGACACGTTACTGAATAAAATGGAAGAAAGGGTTTCAGATATCCACTTCCTATTCCATCTAGAACATAACCAAGTCTAGAAGTATCCATTTAATGTTTCGAGTTTTTCTTTTCCTTGTCAATAGTTGTATTTGGATGCATCACTTTAGGAATATGTATGTATGAAGTGTTTCTAGGATCATTTTCAAAATAAAATAAATTATTATGGTTCACATCCATAAAGTGAAAAAAATGACCTACCATTAGGGAATAATTTAAAAAAAATGGCTGTTATGATGTTAAATCAACAGCCTAAATCTTACTAAGTGTGAGTAGAAATGAGAGACCACATATTTTAGAATTATTAAATGATACAGTATTGTAGACTACTAATTAATCCTTGAGCATGTTATTTCCAACGAAAACCATCTCTACTTCCCGCCTTGAAAAAGAAAATATTGGCATACCAAACCCCATCTATGTGGAAGGCAATACTCTTCATCCAAAATTCCTGTTGAAATGGTTTATATCAAACTCTATGGAAACAATATGTAAAGGATCCGCCAAAAATGTATTAGCTTGCGAAGGACGAACTCATAATTTTTATTAAGGTCTTACTCTGTCTACTAAAATATAGATTCTACAGAAACTAAAATATAGATGTGTGTATGGGTTCAGGTTTGGGAAAGTCTACCTATATGTGGATGAGTGGATAGATGCAACTTGCAAGCTCTTTGTATGAATCAACCAAAGAAGGCTCTTTGTGTGAATCAACCAAGGAAGGCTATTTGTACAACCTTCATTGGGTTTAAGGGGCATTCTTATCACATTTGATAAGCATGATACCTCTTTTCGTCTACCAAATTTCCTCCAACAAACCCTGGAGATAATATATGACTGGGTTTTCACTCCTTGCCTCCAAATTCCAAGTAAAGTTTTTTCCATGTAGCTATTCATTTCCAATATTTATATCAGTTTGCCACTAAATTGTTCTAATTTTTGTGAGCATGCATCAAAACAGTTGATTATCCTTTAGGTTAAATTTCACTTCTCTTATCTAACTTTTAACCAAGAATTTGTTGTAGTTCCAACTATGAAGTCATTTTAAGGGCTACAGTTCACTTTTTATTTATTTGAAGTTGTAAACATCCAGCAACCATCAAAATTATTCTCAAATTCAAAATACATTTTTGAACCTATAAGAGAATTTACTATAATAGTGGATAAAGTGAAGATGTCATTTTATGATCTCCCCCAGGTTACATCATCTAAATTTTTATGATATTTTGGATACTTGGTTTCTTATTTTATACGCAGTATTTATAAAATTGTTCATTTAGAAGTGTTATATCTACAAATTTTGTTTCCAAGGATAAATGACGACCACAACCTAGTCCAAAATTCATCCAAATAGTCACAACATGTTAGGAGGAGATAACGATAGCCATGCATAGCCCAAGGGGCATAAAAAATAGTCACAACTTAGAAGGATGATGTCATGGCCCAACCTTAAAGGCTCCCAACAGCCATGTTTCAACAAAGTGGATAAACCCACAGCCACGGTCTAGCAGGAAGGTAAGGTGACCCAACAAAAGATTAAAATATTAAAAGATCTAAAATTCAAAAGACCTCAAAAGGTCAAAAAAGAAAAAATATTAAAACCCCCTAAGGGTGGTTTCCTTAACTTATGGATTTGTCTCTCAATGATGGACTATAAATAAATAAGCATTCTCATTTGAGCTAGACACACTACACATCTTCATAGCTGATCCAATGAGATTATTTTTAGGGTTTAATGTTGTTGTCTCTCTCTCATTACCATCAAAATTCTGGTTCAGCATTAAAGGAAGCCACAGGGGTATTGGAAGTTAGAGGAGGAAACCAACAGCTCTGGTCGGGCCTACCTTTAGTTCACTACAGCACTACTAGGTCTCTCGCCACTCATATTTTCCCTAGATAGGACCTTCATTTAGAAATCAAGCTCTGCTAGGGCCTTTTCTCAGCAGTCAATCCCTATCTAGGGCCTTCTCCACTCAGACGACCTATGATTGGAGACTATTCCAAGCACCCAAGCCTTATTTCAGCACAGTCAATAGTCAGCGGTAGTCAACATCAGCCTCAATCTTGGCCAATACAAACTCTGTTCAGTTGATTGGGGTTTGGGTTAGTTTGATTGGTGGTAGCAGTCTTGTTCAAGATAATCATTCTTCAACATGCTTCTTTTGGTATGTCTGCCCTAGGGAAAAATTCAATTTGATGTTAAAGTCTGCTTCCTATATGCTCATGTACAAACTCAGTCATCTCATTTAATGAATATTAATCATTATTTGGGGTTTTATTCCTTAGGATTCCCCATGAAAAAATTATTTGTGTTCCTGTGTATGATTTTATGGATGATTGTTTACTACTCTTACATAACTCAGAAATTTAATATTAGAAGTTTGCAAATTTTAAGAAGACTATTATTTCTATTAAAATCATCTCCATGTTATAAATTTAACACTTTTCTCATTGTGGAGGGTGCAATTGTTCCATAAGCCATGCTGCCAACAGAGAAGAAGTTTAGCATCCTATTACTGGTGCCTGTTCTGGGCCTGTTCTAACAAGTAATTAGCATACTACAATAGCATTGGATTACACCTCCTTATTTCTTGAAATTGAGGTGATGATTGGTTGGGGAATATATTCAACACAAAAATGAAATCCATAGCATACTAGAATATAAGATGCAACTTGTAATCCACAGCATACTAGAATGAGCAATAGTAGGCTAAAGAAATTATGTTCAAAATTATTTCAAGAAATAAAAATTGGCAAGGATCCATATTACCATATCTCGCTCGAGAAAAGAATAAACCAAAAAATGACAAGATCAAGTGCAGAGGCCGCCAGTAGTACTGCATAATTCCAGCCTAGTCTTTGAATGCTACTCTCTATAGAAACTAAAGAAAGTAAAGCTATTTCCAAGTTAATTAGCATAACACATGTATAGCATGCACCAAGAGATCCAATCAAAGCACATGCAATATGCACAAAAAAAAAACACAAAAGCAATGTTAAAATTGTGTCAATGATGGAAATTTTAATTCCAGCATACATAAATTCATCCACCCAATCAAAATCTGAGTAAAATTTCTAGACAAGTAATCAGAAGTTAATAAGAAAGCAATAATTAATTAAATATATCTTGACAAACACCAATATATGGTGAAAACCATTTAAGTATTCAAATACAACAATGCAAAAGGTAAGTTAGTTTCCCATTTATCCAAATTTGAGGTCCACAAATTTCACTAAAAAGAGTCTCTGAAGTATTCAATTGCAGGTGACAATGGTCTACAAAACCATATTCTAAAAACCCCAACCAAAATATTATTTATATGTCAACATTGAAAACTCATCTCCATGTGCCTAGATGACCTTCCAACTCCCTGTGGTTGGCAATGCAAATAGAGACTAAAAGGTCTTGAAGCTAAAGGAAGTTCAAAACAATGCTTCTTAAGATACAAAAGTTGATCAATAGGAAAATTCTGGTGTTGTTTCATTAATATATAAATGAATACTATGGTGTTTATTTGCAAATTTCTGATAGATCAAAAGGAAAATTTAATTGATGATAGAGTATATAAATTCCTGTTGAATGGAAGGACATTTTATCTATTGTTCAAGCAAATCTTATGGTTTTCAAATATTAATGCAATTACAAACTTATCAAAGTGTATTCAATGTGAGACTGGTTAACAAATTAGAAAATTGCAGAGTTATATTTAGGAACTACACCAAATAATACTTGAAGGAACTATGCATTGAATGTTTTGGGAGACTCTACACCTTATGATAGATAGTCAAACGTTGGTTATTTTGTAGGTTATGTTGCGCTGGTGGTGATACCCTGAATTGTCTATACTATAGGTTTCCTTAACTTAAGGATTTGTCTCTCAATGATGGACTATAAATAAAGAAGCATTATCATTTGAGCTAGACACACTACACATCTTCATAGGTGATCCAAGGAAATTGTTTTTGGGGTTTGATGTTGTTGTCTCTCTCTATCTCATCACCATCAAAATTTTGGTTCAAAATTAAATGCATCCACAAGGGGTATTGGAAAATAGAGGAGGCAACCAACAGCTCTGGTTGGGCTCACCTCTAGTTCATGACAACACTACTAGGCCTCTATCCACTCATTTGTGCCCTAAATAGGGCCTTCTTTTAGCATTTGATCCCTGCCAAGGCCTTTTCTCAGTAGTCAAGCCCTGTCTAGGGCCTTATCTACTCAACCCAGCTGTGATTGGTGAATGTTCCAAGCACCCAATCCGTATTTCAGCACAATTAACAGTATAAAACACTCAACATCATCCTTAGTCTTGGTCAATACAACCTATGTTCAGTTGATTAGGGTTTGGGTGAGTTTAACTGGTGGAATCAGTCTTGTTTAGGACAATCATTCTTCCACAATTTTCTTCTGGTATGTGTGCCCTAGGGGAAAATTCAAATTGATGTAAACGTCTACTTCTTATCTGCTCATGTACAAACTCAGTCATCTCATTTAGAGGAAGATTATTCATTTTTTTGGGTTTTATTCCTTGAAAGTTTTCCCCACGAAAAAATTACTTCTATTCATGTGTATAATTTTGTGGATGATTGCTTACTACTATTACATAACTTAGAAATTTAATATTAGAAGTCTTCAAAATTTAAGAATACTATTACTGTGATTAAAATTATATCCATGTTATAAATTTAACACTTTCCCTGTTGTGGAGGGTGCAATTGTTCCATAAGTCATGGTGACAATAGAGAAGAAGTTCAACATCCTATTACCAGTGCCTATTGTGGGCCTATTCTAACAAGTAATTACCATACTACAAGAGTACTGGATTACACCTTATTTTTGGAAGTTGAGGTGATGATTGCTTGGGGATTTTATTCAACACAAAAATTAAAGTTGAAGCACACAAAATGAAATGTAGTGGGAGAGTCTCATCAAACACTAAACAATCTCTCTTAAAGTTGGAAGACAATATTAAAAGGCTTGGAAGTTTCTCTACATAACAAAAATTTTATATGGGTACTTCATAATGTCCCATAACTCCCAAATGGTGGAAACAAATTAAGAATTCATTGGAGTACAAACATATGGTATTTGAATTGGTTAGGGTCTTAATTGAAAGATTTGAGAGCATGCAACATGAATAAATGTGGCAGTATCGTAAGAGATATCATAGGTAAGCAATGATTTATCAAAATGAATTCATAAGAGCACAGTGATAAACCTATATACTAAGAGGATATATTCATAGCCCCCTATCATTATTTGTAAAACCAACTCATAGGAAAACAGTGAGCAAGTTCCGTGAAATATTTGTTTTTTTTAAAGAACGTAAAATTGGGATACGAGAGAGAGATTTGAGAAGCTGATCATGATCCTCCCAAATATTTTGCAAGAGTGTGTTCTTTTATTAGGGGGAGGGGACCTTTGACGAGAGGGAATCCATGGAATTTAGTGGGAGGGTCACTTTCCTTTTTTATTTTGTTGCAATGGTTTTCCCTTCTTTATGATCTACAATGGTATGGTCTTCAGAAGTAGGGGCTCACTTAGCTCTCCACCCCAAGGTCCATGTTCCCTAAGTCTACATATCTATTGCTCGATTTTGGATAACTTTAGATAGCTAGGGTTGGGTTTCTTTTTCCAAAGGTGGAATTTCTTCTTTATTCTAGGTTTTGAAGCCTTCTGAAATACGTTATACGTAGGCTGAGACTGTTTTGGAGGATCTTTAAAAAAAATCCACATAGATGAAAAATTCAGAATAGTAGCTAGAGTTCTAACAGGAAAGAATCAATATGAGAGAGAATACAAATGCATAAGACCTGACATAGTATACTTAGGTAGGCCAAATATCCCTTTTTTTTTAAAAGAAATATTGTATTAACTGCTTAAACAGGTTTACAGACAAAACATATTGCGTTTTCTACTTGGTATCACATATTTATATCTAGGGGAAAGTTGCAATTTACATTTTTCTCATCCAAAATAGTAACTTAGTGACATATAGTATCCATACTAAAGACATATTCATCAGTTAGCCATGGAACATATTAAAGAACTAAGAATATCATAACCTAAATCCCATGCAGATCATCCATTTCCATCACTATTTCTTTTGATAACTATAACAGTTGTCTTGTCATCCTTGACATATTCTTCATGGTATCTCAGCTCTGTTGGATTTGGATATCTCCAAGAGAGTCACTCTTTTTCATTCTTATGAAATTGGGGATCATGTGGTTGTTTTAGAATCATCTTGAAGAATAATGAGGAGATTACCTTCAACAAGGCCAACATCCTTTGATTCATCTTGAAGAATATTGAGGAGATTACCTTCAGCAAGGCCAACATCTTTTTTGGCCATTGTATTTTCCTTACTGTTTATTTTTCTGCATACTCACTTGAATTTATGTGATCTAAACTGTTTAAAAATATGGAAATCCTATGGTTATCGGAGGTTTCAAATTAATGTATGAAAGAGATAATCAGAGTTGAGTGTCAAATACAAATGATGTCCTTATAGGTGAGCCATATGATCTCTAAGAGTCTAAACCTTTTAAGGCAGCAAATGTCTCTTCTATGTTGTTTGATTAAATGCATGTCTAGGTGCATCTTTAATTATCTGAATTTCTATGGGATTGAAAATGACACTTATGGAGCCAGCAGGGCCTGGATTTCCATTATTTGTTCCATCCAAGAAGGGGGATTATTTACCTTGTTTTGAAATAGACTAGGAGAGGATTTTATCTTTTCTTTCCAAAGGAGATCCATTCCTATAGTTCCTAGCATCAAATATGTTCTTGATCTCAATGGTCTAGGGAGAAGAGGGACCTATCTCTAAAATAATTTCCATGATGGATTCTCTGATGCGATTTGTCATTTTTTACTAACCCTTAGAAGGGGGATTCCTTTTGGTTAAATCTTGAGTTATTTTGCACAAGCCAAAGCTTTGAACAAATTAATATTGGTAATGGGACCCAAATAATTTTAATCAGTGGTTTATTTTTTAGGAACCTGGAGTAGGCCTCTCTCCATGTCACAAAATCTAGAGTAGGCCTCTCTCCATATCACAGAATGCTGTAGTACGCCTCTCTCCACGTCACAAAATATGGAGTAGGCCTCTCTCCATGTCACAAAATGCTGCAGTAGGCCTCTCTCCATGATCTTGTTTGAGGAATGAGATTTCCTTAAAGGAGTAACAAATAACACACTTATTTTGAAAATTGCATGCCAATAAGATATGGAGACATGACTCTTCATCAATTTCTAGAGAGGGCATCTAGAGGCCCGAGGGCCCCTGTGTTCCTTCCTTGGTGGGTTTCTTAGTTGTTAGAACTTATATGGTTGTTGTCAGCTAGGGTTCACAAGAATGAGTTGATTTTTGGGATTGATTATTTATCCAAATCATACCTATGTATTTTTTAGTATCGTAAGACATATCATAGGTAAGTAGTGATTGTGAAGCCCCTCTTTCTTTTACTATTGGCCCTTGCATTTACACACCTCCAAAATATATCCCCTAAAATAAAAATGAATCCTAGGGAGAGAGTCCTTGGTGGTTTAAATACCATAATATTAATATTAACAAGGTTAACCACTAGCTATTTAGGTCACAAAACCAATCCAATATGTCAAGTTGTCTTTTTGAAGCCAATCATGAGAAGCGACCAAAAATGCCACACATTTACCAAAATAAATGAAATCAAGACATAACGATGAAGGAAATCACCATCAACATGTGTAGATTCATTAAATAATTTTTTGATCTCATCAATGCTTGTCCCAATAAATATTGGAGAAAGATGTTAATTGTGCTTAATCCATATATATCCTCTAAAAATATGGGTTGTGCAAAAACTAAAACCATCTCCTAACATTTAATCCCATATGTGACTATAATATCAAGTACAAGAAAAAGGCACTGTTACTCAGAAATGAGATATCTAGAGATAGGGGAAAAGGCTTATTAAAAATCAGCAAAGTAGCACTAAAATTTTTGAATATCTTTGGAGAGAGCTAGTGGAAGTTCAAACTAGCATGGGCCTACCAATTGGAAAATGCATCTAGTCCAAATCCTTTTTAGCATACTTACAAGAATATATTATGTACTAGGACAAATTTTCTAGAATCTTGTAGAGATTTAGGATAAAGTTCTAAGAAAATATTCAGAAATATTCTTCTCAAATTGCTAGAATAAAATATATTTTTTCCATTTGTTCCTATCTACTTCATGCATTCAATTAACACTCATTGAATTTGCAGTATTTCCTTGTACCTAATTTCATATATTAGAAATGAAATAATACATTTAATTTTAGATTTATTTCATAGAATTTTCACAATATCTATTAGTAGAAACACATAATAAATTTATGTTTAGGAGTGATTAATTTTTATGTCACATAGAATCTGCTAAGGACATGTGAGTTTGTGACCTGTTACCACAGGTATCAGACTCTTGATATTAAAGCTTTGAAATCTATGATGGATGATAGATAAATAAGAGGGAATCCAATGTCACCCCACCTAACCCTCTTCTTCTCTTTAGGCTATATCTTCTCTAGCTCAAGGGAGGAGTCCCTTAATATGATTACTATGTTTTAGCAATGAAACACACAGTGAATTTGAAGAGTAACCAAACAAAAAAAAGGGTTTTCTTATTGAATTTGAAGATAATGGAGATGATGGGATTAGGGACCAATGTCTTATAAAATGGTAAAATAGGGTAAATCAAGGATAACAATGAAGGGATTACTAACATACAAGGATTTATAGGAATCAAATTCCAATCCCCACCAAATTCAAGCAAGGATAGAATTCATGGAAGGATATATAGGGGAATATATGGAGTGGTATCTTCAACACTAACTTGAGCATAATATTCATTAAGCATGGAATCCTAAGGGATACAACCAAGAGTTCAAAATACACCACCTATTTAACCACAAAACCAAATAAAAAAAATAATTGATCTAAGAGTAAACCAAACCATTAGTAAGACATCTACATCATAGATCTAGCATAACCCATCCATAAGAGCCCAAAGATATTCCATTAATTCTTAGTGGGATTTCCCTCCAAATCCAAACATTGAAAATGATTGAGGAAGAGGCTCTCTTATAGTAGAGAAACTCAACTTCTTTTATAATAATATAATCATAATTTCCTAGATCTCACCTAGTGTGGAGTAAACAAATAAAAATGCTCCATTAAACCCTAACAAACTGTATCTAGACCCAAGAAAAAGGGTTTTCATGTCAAATGCTATCCCTTATAAACATAAACCAAATCAAGGGAATCATTCTATATCATTGGAAAGGAACTGAAATAAGATTTATGTCCATACATATTGACCCTTTAATTGAGCTAAGAAGTTCTCAAATCAGGCTTATGTTATGCAAAATAACCCAAAATCAACAGATAATGAGATTATTGAATAAAATGAGATCATCCCAAATGTGATTCAAAACTATCCCTTTAGGCCTAGGATGTTCTCACACCAAGGGAGCAAATGTACTCATGTCAATTATGTGAAAAAACAAGGACACTGGATCTTTAAGATGAGAAAGTGACGAAGAAAGGCACCTTTAAGCCATCATCATGCCAATCCATGTGCTCAAGCACCATTAAAATCCAGGCCATTAGTCACACATCCCACTCATAGCTAGCTGCATCTATCACAAAATGGAGAAAAATTTACCATCCCACATCAAGTAACCCTCGTAGAACTTGTAATGATAATCACAAGTGAATACCCATAAAAATGGGGGTTAACATGACTGATGAAAGGTAATGTTCTATGTTATTGTTATAAGTTAGTTGATCAAACCAAATAACTAACTACGGTTGCTATCGACATGTCACCCATTGTAGTTCATCATGTGCAAGAGATGTACAATTGCAACATTGTTAATATAAATATTTATTTCATTTTCTCTCTCCACCATTTGTGCACGCTATTTCCATGCATCGTATGAAAGAAGATTACTAGAGCCTCTGAATATTTGTGTTTGAGTCTATATCCTATGAAGGAAACAAAATCATATTAGATATCATTAATCTTGAGTTGGGAATACAAAGACGAGAATGAGCATATATGAGAGACAAAACCCTTGATTAGTAATAAAGGAAGAGAAGCCAAAAGGAAAGTCAATAAATTTTAATTTAAAGGAGCTTTTGAAAATCTATGGTACTTGATGGAAATTCCAAGGGGTTTTTCTTTCTTGAGGGACAAAAATAGGTACACAAATATTTATTTTGAGAGAAATATTTTTTTAACTAGGATGGAAAAGCTAAAGCCATAAAATGGAGGAATGAAAAGCACAAGAATAATTGAATTTTGGGCTTTGTATAATAGAAATATAAATTTTCTCTTTCACATATTTTGACAAACACTTTGTGAGCAAACTCTTACCATTGTGATTCCTAGTTTTTGTAGGTTGCATATGATGATTTTGGGATCATATAATTTGCACAAACAAGGAGTTGGTGGTCGTAATTTGAACATTTTTCACCCCTGAATTCTGTATATTTGTTCCAACAAGTCATGGCCACCACAAACCCTACACTCAATGGTATTTCCTGCACTCAAAAACAAAGACAACATATAAGTAATTTATCTTTCTCTTCTTTGCTTCCGATTTCATGATAAGGGTTTTATAAGTACATTTAAAGGGGTTTTTGTGAGCCCTCCAACTATGAACATAAAAAAATTGAGAAAAAAGGGTTTTTGATTGCAACTTTTAGCATCAAATGAAGAAATCGTGTACCCAGAATACAATTCTTGATTGAAAAATAAATAACTAATAGTTTTATTGAAAATTAATTGGTTGCAGCAAAAGGGTCTCCAATTGAAATGTGATCTTTGTACCATTAAAATCCTAATGAGTTTTTCCATCAAGATTAAATGTGAATGCGATCCATTTCTTACCTTGGAACTGAGACTGGTGTGGAAGGTTTGCGCTCCATCCATGATTGTATAAGATCTTAGGTTGGAATCGTTGAGCTCAAACTATGTCTTTGTTTTTCTTAGGATGTCCAGTTTCGTATTAAAGATAAAGGATTGATTAAGTGAATACATAGTTTTTATTTAATTTTTAGTTTATCATTAATTAATGACTTACTCATTGAGAAGCTTAGGGATAGTGAAAATTTACTCAATGATAATATTACCTATTTAATTGTAGTACAAAAAAATACCACTTCATTAAAATGGGTAATATTGTAAACTAACCTACCTATATTACCTTTCTTGAAAAAAACCTACCTATTATACCTTCGAAATTGAGTGAAGATAATAACTTTCCTTTCAAGGTTCGATAGGTTAAATACATATACTATTAAGAATAAAAAATGCACATTAATTTCATATCCACATCCTTGGACCTTGAATCCTTGTGATGGTAAAATAAGATGACCTGCTATGACTTTTATACTGTCCCATAAAATGTCCCTTGCTATCATAAAAAATGTGATCCCTTCAGCCACTATACTATTGTCTACAATTTGAGTGATGATAGTTCTCTCTCCATCCAACATCCGTATGATATTGCCTTTCATCCAAGGATTGGATCTTGTATCTGCTACGAATATTTTCTGCACCAGTCTTCCTATACCCATTCATATACAAGAACTATGCAGGATTTTAATTTGTGCCAAATCTATGAAATATATTGATAGTATTTTTCATGTAATAGGGAATATAGTTGGGGAAATCATCCAACATGTCATGACACCATGCAAGAAATGTATCCTTCTCCCATGAAAAAAAAAATCCTCCTTTAAAAAGTAAAATAAAATAAATCAAGCCACTTCCATACTATCGATGTTCATCATGAATTCAACATCTTTTACCTCAACCCATGAAAGTTGTTTTTGTGCAAATGGAAAAAAAATACTTTCAAACCCCAAAAAATCCATTAAAAATATTAAACAAATTTAAAAACCCACATGGGGATTAAATTGGGGATAAAAAAATTCCAAACCCTTCACATAGGGTTTTCTCATCTAAATTTGCAAAGTACAAAAAAACTCATAAATGGATGAAACTGAAGCAACAAGGGTAGGAATTGTTTGTTACTTCAAGCACGATCATGTCTAGGTATTCAATGTGAGGTTTTGAATCCACACCCAAGGGTTTGTTGTTGAATAAAAATTTATTGTGTAAATATGATATGAGGTATAAATAAGAATCCTCCATTCTATAAATATTAGAATTGTTAACCTACACATGGTTGGATATAGAAGGTAAAAAATTTACAAAATTTACTAAATTGCAACACTTCATTGTCACAATTGAAAATTTTCAATATTGTAGGAGTGACACAATTAAAAATGACTAACATAAATGACTAATTCATATTCTTGTAGCTAGTCATTTTTTATGTCATGACTAAATTGGTCATTTACATTAGTCATCTTTAACTCTGTCACTTTTTATCTAATCATATTTGTTAACTCGTTACTAAATTAGTCATTAAATTTAGTCGTTTATAGTTGGGTCACTCAAAATTGCTCATATTTAGTAGTAAATCACTTGAAAAACTGTGGTGACTATATTTTTTAGTCACGTAGTCACTAATTCCTCATTTTTTACTAGTGATATGAGGTAGATGGATAGAATTTATGATGGGACTGTGAGGGAAGGTGGGGAAGGAAGTGGTCTTATGAGAGCAGGAGCAAGGTTTCGACAAGAGAAGAGGAAGAGGATAGGAGAGGACCAAGCTATGCTTGATCCAAAGGAAGGACCGACCCATAGCAACAACATACCCATACATTCATGCACTGCACCACACTCATGAAGGAACACAATCTTGACACCGACTTATCCTATGTGTCAACTACACTCTAATAGTGGTAGATCAATGACTGTAGGAAGAAGGCCCACAATGGTGGGCGATGATGCGAAGTTACTCCTATTCCATGGAAACAGGATTGAGGATCTCGAGCAATACTCATTCTTGTGTGAAGCAGTATAAACCGTCAAACAAACTACGGATGATGAGGTTAAGAAAGGTCAATTGACGATGACCCTTCAAGTTCACGGACTGGATTGGTTCATGAAATTTGTACAAGTCCCTATGGGGCCCCCAACAAAAAAAATGGCTAAAGTTAGAATACGATTGATTGAAGAGTTCTGAAAACCAAAATCCTGAGGCGTAGTACATCACATAATTGAAGGATATTAAGCAGTATCCAAATGAAACTATTTGGTATTTTGATCAAAGGTTTAAGACTCTAATGACAAGTTACAACTTTGAGATGAGCGATATTCAACATAAGAAATGTTTCATTGCAGCGTTACTATCTCATATCTGACTACCGTTGATGTAGAAAAATATTGTGACATAGAGCGAGGTTCTAGAAATTGCAATGAAGTTGGAAGCTTCATCAGTTGGTGAGAATGCAATTGGTATGAATTAGATATAGACATAGTTGGAAAAATTGACACTCCATTTGCAAGATATCAAGAAAGAAAAAGAGCATCACGAGGAAGTATGGTGTACTCAATGTCACGCAGAGGGACATACTTAGGATAACTGCTGGGATTTGCAGAACTATCTGTTGTTAGGAGCGTCAAACCCATTAAGTTGTGGTAGTATGCTATGGTGTCATATTTGTGAAGTCTATGGACATCGATAAGAATATTGTGGATATATGTAAAATATGGTCATGAAGCCGACGAATGTATACTGCACATTTTTTCGATCTGTTGGGCATGAAGATAATGATTGTCGCGCATATGAGCTACTCCAGGATAGAAAAATGGACCTGTACTATGTAAAGGGAGAGGACCATAAAAAAATACAACAAATGCAACTGCATTCATAGGTGGTACAGCTACCACCTCAATTGCAGTTCATACCAAATATACAACTGCAGATGCAGTTTGTACTGTAGCCACAATTACAACCGTAGTTTTTTCCACAACTGTAGTATAATCAAATGAATATTTCTCCGTAGCATCCACAATATGTTCAGCCAGAGCAGTATGTTCAGCAATAGCTGAATCCCCTGTAGCAACAATTCAATCAACCACAATATTAGTAGCTAGGAGGATTCTGATGAGGACGAGGTGGAGTATTTCAACAAGAAGGAGGACAAGGTCGTAGACCTATACAATGTTATAATTGTGGAGTATTGGGACATTATCAGAGATATTTACTACAATGCAAGTGTAGTGTATGTATTGTATCATTTTCGATCACACTGTTGAGAATTGTCCATAGCTGATTGCAAAGTGGAAGGAAGGGGATGCCCCTCAGTTGCAGAACCAGAATAAGAATCGATTGCAGAATTAGAATCAGTCACAGAATCAGAATCAACTTCGAAATAAGAACCAGAACGCAAATCAGAATGTAAATCAACCTATGAATCCATCGATGAACTAGAATTAGGGACCAACTATTTCGATAGTTTAAGCATAACCAAGAATGCAAGATGTTGATGTTGCAGTCATTACTCGTGGAGGTGAAATGAAGGGGGATGATGGCCCACATCAACAAATTCGAGTGGATGGAAAGAAGGTGCAGTTTTATGTTGATTTTGAAAGAGACACATTCTTTGAAGCATGTGACATGATAGGAAGAAATCCTTGTGAGTTACTTGTTTATGAAATGCCAACTACTTTTGATTCAACTTTGGTAGTAGGACCATCGCGATAGCATGGTACCTTGCAGAAATTTCTTGAAAGTTGCTTCTCGCTAACAATAGATCCTGATTCTCTTGTAGAGATTGATAGTCTGTTACATCGACCGCTTAAGCGACAGAAATATTCCACGGTAAACTCTTTACATAATAAAAAGACAGGAAAAGAGATGTGCGTAAATATTCATATTGGGGACTATGAGTTAGATTCATTCATCTTGGATCTAGGCTAAGATGTCAATATTCTAACAAGGCAGACATGGAAAAATATGGGGAACCTAAATTTGGCTTGGTCCCTTGTGCAGCTACGACTGCCTAACCAAGCCAGAGTAACGTCGATTGGGTGATTTTTGCACCTTTCCATGGAAGTTGATGGGATGTAGAATTGTACTGATTTTGATGTTATTGACATTATTGATGGTGGAGGCTCCTATCCCGTGTTGTTTGGGATTGGATGGGACAAGGATGGATTGGCAGTGATTAATTTTAAGAATCATGTGATGGATGACCTTTGAAAATCAAGAAATTAGAGTGATACCTACGATGGATCCAACTGAAGAATGAAATTATGTTGAACCGGTGAGGGATGAAGCTATAAAAGGATGGAATCATGCATATAACATCTCAAAAGATTACATCCATCTGAGAGTTGATGGTGAGCTCATTTGGAGCAGCTCCATCTCTACGTCTTTTGAATCTAATGATGCATTACAGAATTGGCAGAATCACATGCATGAGGTATTCCTAAGGAAATGTGTCCTTATTATGCATTCATTGTGTTGAGTCACGATCGAGATTGTTGAATTACCCCTATATGAAGGACATCCCAAGTTGTATGAATTTCTATTGGAATTTGAAGACAAGTTTTCAAAACCATAGTCGTTGCTGGTGTTGGATGAATCATTGAAGGATACTCCAGCATGTTGGTGGGAAACCCATAAGAAGTCGATCACTGGATGGTCACAATGTTAAATAATGATGATAATTCTCTTTGGCGATGCAGAAGAGTACCACGATAGAAGGTATGATGGGCAGAATAACCCTGGCAATCTATTGATTGAATGTCAGACTTTGTGGGAATCGTGACAAATGGATGAGTAAGTCCATGCTTTTATCCACACGTTGAATGAGATACCATGATCATGGTACATATCAGTTGAGTTGCGTAGATATATTACTACTTGGGAAGAGTTGATGGTATATTTTACTCACATGTTTAGTTTCACAAATACCAATCCAGCTATTCATGATGAACTATAGCACATCCATGTCGTTGTTCTGAAGGTAGTACTAGTTGCATATATGGTGGATCTGCATGAGAAATGTTCGATGCAGTCGATGATGGAATTATATAATGTGACAGGAGGACCAAATGATGGTGAGGATTTCACAGCACCAGACGTACCGATGGATCCAATGAATCATCCATTCAAATTAGGAAGGTCAACATTGGGATGAAGGAGAACCCAAAGTTTGTGAATATTGGGGACTACTGGGATAAAGAGACCATGGAAAAGATCATGGATATGTTGCATGAATTCCAAAATTTGTTTCCTACCAAGTTTTCTAAGATGAAGGGAATACTGGAATATTTAGGATATATGAAGATATCGCTGAAGCTTGATGCAAAATAAGTAAAGCAGTGGTTGTATTGCTTGAATTTGCAATACAAAGAGAGGGTTAAAGATGAGATCAAAAGGATGCTAGATTCTAGAATAATTGAGCCGGTTAAGGAATCGGAGCGGATTAGTCCTATAGTGGTCCAAGATAAGAAGAGAGGTGAGGTTTGGATTTGTGTCGACCTTAGCAAATTGAATGATGTGTGTGTGCATGATCCATTTCCAATACCATTCACTGATGAGGTGCTTGAAGGAGTGGGCGATCAAGAAATGTATTCCTTCATGGATGGATTTTGTAGCTATCACTAGATTAGGATCATAAATGAGCATTGCCACAAGACAACATTCATTACTGAATGTGATTGTTTTCAGTACACTATGATTCCATTTGGGATGAAGAATGAGATTGCGATATTCTCCCAGGCTGTTGTTGTTGCATTGAAGGATTTTATTCAGAAGTTTATGCAAGTTCATATGGATGGTTGGAAAGTTTATGGATTGATCAGGGACCATTTGGAAAACCTGTGACTGATGTTGGAGTGCTGTCGGCAGCATCACATCGCACTGAACTCGAAGAAGTGTATTTTTTGCGCACCTTTTGGGATTTTTTTGGGGCACATTATTTGCAAGCAAGGACTATTGGTTGACCCCGTAAATATTGCGCTGATTTTGAGCTTTCCACTGCTTATAACTGTGAACCAAATTAGAGTGACACTGGGGCACATAGGATACTACCACAAGTTCATTCATGGTTATGCTACAATGAAATATCCTATGGAGCGGTTACTGAAAAAGGATGCAATATTTGTATGGAGTCAGGATTGTTAGGGAAGTTTTGAGACACTAAAGGAGAAGATGGAATCTACACCGATATTAGTTTTTCCTTATTGGAATAAGGAGTTCCATGTACATGTTGATGCATCATCCATTGCACTGGGAGTGGTGCTAGAAAATACAAGGAAAGGAGATCTTGATCACCCGATTTATTTCTCTAGTTGGAAGTTGTTATCTGCATAGAATAATTATACTACCATAGATAGGGAAGGTCCAGCGATGGTATGTGCACTGTAGAAAATTTTCTATTACCTATTGGGAGGTCATTTCAAGATGTTCACGGACCATTATGCTTTGAAATAGATTGTCAATAAGCCTTTGTTGGGGGAGAAGATATGTCATTGGATACTTCCTTTTTAGGAGTGTGATTTTGAGATAATTATGAAGCTGAGTCGCTTGAATGCTGGCCCAGATTATTTATCCTGAATTGAGATAGGTGAGGAACCAATAAAAATTGAAGATGGGTTTCTCGATGCACAAGTATTAAGAGTCAAAATGGTTGACGATTAATATGACCAAATAATTTAGTTCTTGGCAACAGGAACTACATTAGAAAAGCTTACTACAAGTCAAAATAATTAGTTGGTTGTTAAGGCTACAGATTTCCAACTGATCGCTGGACAAATCTATAAACTAGGACCAAATGAGATCTTACAACGATTTGTCCTTCCACATGAATAAGGGAATATATTGGTAGAGGCACATGCGGGAGTTGTAGGTGGACACTATGGTGGTTGCGCTACCTCCAGGAAGGTGCTCCGCACAGGGCTTTGTTGGCCCACCCTACATGGTGATGTGATAGAATATGCATGGACTTGTGATGTCTTTCAAAGAACTAGGAAACCATCGAGGAGGTATGAGATGTCATTGGTACCTCAGGTGACGTTGCAGCCATTTGATAAATGGGTTGTGGACTTCATGGGACCAATCAACCCACCTGGGAAGAGGAATGGTGTGTGGTACATCATTACATCAATAGACTATTTGACAATATCGACAGAGGGCACACCTGTTGTAGATTGCATCATTGCCACAATAGCAAGGTTCTTGTTTGAAAAAATTATTACTCAGTTTGGGTGCCCAAGGATATTGATGAGCAACCAAGTGAGTCACTTCATCAATTGCACAATTAGCACATTCACATACGAGATTCAGATACAACATAAGAAGAGTACCTAGTATCATCTACAGACAAATGGGACAGTGGAAGCATTCAATAAGGTGTTGGAGCAAGCACTCACAAAGGTATGTAATGTGAACCGTGATGGCTGGGATTTGAAAATTATAGTTATATTGAGAGCATATCGCACCACTTGCAAAATATTGACAGGATAGAAACCATTTAAATTGGTGTATGGGAAAGGGGCGGTCATTCCTATGGAGTACATTGTTCCAATTTTGTACATAGAAAAAACGATGAGCATGGACAATGAAGTAGCACTAGAAAACAACTGGTGCAACTAGTGCAACTCAAGCAAGACCACTTTGTCACAGTTTTTCATCAGCCAGTTGAGGAGGATCGACAAAAGGATTTACATGATCGACATAGTAAGCACAAACAATTTCATCAAGGAGACTTGGTCTTGGTGGATGACAGCAAGTTCGCCAAACATCCAAATAAGTTACAGGTGCATTGGCTAGGTCCATATCTCATTAATTCCATTACTTCAAGAGGTGTAGTACAACTGTAGCAGTTAGATGGTGCGATGCTACCAAAGCTAGTGAATGGTAGTAGGCTGAATCCCTAAATGATGGGCCTGGAACTGTGTGATTCTTGAGGCACTACGTGCTGAAAAAAAACTTTTTGTTTCTGCATGAGATGATATTTAGGAGGATGGCACACTAAGAGGAAGTGGATGTGCAAGTGGAGGAGTTAGTTTCACAGTTGGGAAGCCATGTTGCGACAGCCACATGGCTGCGGTATAGTCAAATCAATAATAAATGAAGATAGTTGAGCAGTTAACCGATGACGCTTGTTGAAGCAATGCGTATTTATGGTGGATCTGACCATTGGATTGATAATATCTATGACGAATTCAAGTGATTAATGCATGATTTGGTCGAAATGATTAAATCTGATTTGGTCATGATGGGGGTGCAATTGAGTTGGTGCTATAAGGGGTATAATGCGTCTGGAATTCACCATTATGCAAAACTAAGCGTTGACAGAGTTGCAAAATTGTTGCAGAGAATTGTGTTGTGTAGCATCTCGAGTTGTAGAGTGTAGTGAGTAGTTGAATTGTTGAGTAGCATAAGGGTGAGGTGCCCATTGAAAACTTGGGGAATTGGTGCAGCATGTTGTGTGAGCAGGTCATGGTTGAAATTTCTAGTGAGAGGGATTGAATGGTTGTCAGAGTCTCCATTGAAGAGTAAGTTGCAACAATTTCGGTGGGATCCTCATCGGTTCCAAAGAAGAAGAGAGGGAATTTAGGGCCCTCTTCCCCAGTAGACTAGAATGTTTGCACAGGAATAGGAGGAGGCATTGGCATAGATGGGTCCATTGACTTCAGGGGCTATGGAATCATCAGCTCATGTAGGGGTGTCTACTGCGGACATCTCTAAGTATGTGTCTCCCACGCAGACCGATGTGAATCCTAAGAAGATGACAAAGAACCAAAAATTTCCATTGAATATGTCAGCGATACCGCAAGGCATGGTATGCACCATTGAAATTGTGCTTGTACTGATGCAAATGAAGTATGATGATCATGATATGCTCGCGTTGACTGAGATCATGAAGGGTCCCTATTGACCTATGGAAACGGCTAGAGGAAGCCCAATATTACGCATTCCACGGGACTGGGCATGAGGTTTGCTGAGATTCAGGTTGTGGGATCTTATCAACAGGTCTCACTTTGGACAATTGAACGAAGTGAATGCATGTACGAAGTATCTCTTGGAATGATTCCATGGTGGGATTTTATGGTTGCATCAGCTGATCATAGTCACCGTGGCGATCATTTCAGAAATCACATGGTTTCCCCAGGACGGGCATGACCCTTCGTAGTATTTCAAGAGAAAATACAATGATAAGATATTGGATGCAAGGATGAAGAAGAAATATGGCTTGCATCATGATGGATGGGCGTGTCGTGTCGACAGCATAAATGATCTAGTTGTCTGCATTATAGCATGAAATTTAGATAGTAATATAGTGAGGATGAACTAACATAACTAGTGCAATTCAAGAGTTATTTCATGCACAGAGAAGTCTACACAAGGAGTACAGATGAACTTGTCATTGTTCTTAATGAACCAGTTGATGGATGACGCATTGGAAGTCCAAGCAAGGAAGAAACCATTTGCATATAGTTGGCTACTTATTTTAATTGCGCTCATGGCATGGATGGAGCTAGAATATTACCAATGAATGGATGTGGATGTAGTAAGAGTTTTTAAGGTGGTGGCACACTAACAGAATATATGGTGGGTGAAGGAACCTGATGAACTTAAGGACTATTTCATTCAGTTCTAGATATATTGGGAAATGCTACAGGATGCAACTATGAAATTTCTGTGACTTTCTAAGGAGGCTGTGATGAAATTCCAATGAATTGATCAGTTTGTGATTGGCTCGCACACCATTCATGTGCAGGAGCGATGTGACCCAAATAAGAAGTGGTTTTCAAAACCATATAATTTGTTTGATATGGAGATAGATATAATTTTTTATGATTATCCCAAATCATGGAGAGAACCTATCATCCTAGAGGAATTGTTAACGGGTCCACCAGCGGATGCACCAGTTTATCCTGTACCTGATCCTGACCAGCAGAATAACCATGATTCAGATGAATATTTATCGCGGACCCCCACTAAATCAGATGCAGAGAGAGCATTTGAAGAGTCAAGAATGAAGAAGTGACAGGAGCAGGGTGCGATAAGTTGAAAAACCCTATTGATTGAGGCACAGTTGAACCATCTCATTGTGGCTATTACAACAACAACAGATGCAGTAGCTGAGCAGATGAAGAAACAAGTGATAGATGTATTTGTTGAGGTAAGAAATTGCCTTAACTCATTAGTTGATGCATTTTTGAAGAAGGAACCAAAGGAAACAACTAGTAAGAATCTTGTTTCGATCAACACTAGCACGCATATTAGGAATGTACAAATTTCATCGCATGTGATCGAGACCAACAATGAGGATCTCAATGCCTCCCTATAGCAGTTACAATATTTGGCCTTAGACATTAGTGTGTTTTCCACACAGACATTGGTGCATATGTAGAGGGTCTCCAATAAGGAGTTGGAAGATAGACAACAAAGTATTCGCAGTCAATTCTGGAGATCACAGGAGAAAGAGGTGGAAGCAGGCAGAATAATTGAGGCATTATAGAAGGAAAAAAGAGCATCTAATGGACAAGAGTGCCAAGGAAATTAAGGATTTTAAAAAGGAGCATGATTGACTGGTGGTCGAGAAAGTGCATCTCTGGGACAACAAAGTGCAGTTTGAAGAGGTAGTTTCAGATGCTTGTAATCACATATTCGAAATAAAGGTCGAGTTGGATGCAGACGCAAAAGAAGCGTAGCTTGGGGATGTCATTTCCTAGTTGCAGTGCAATAATGTGGACTTGCAGGAACTAGTACATCTAGACACACCGCTAGAAAAAGTAGCAGAGAGGAAAAGTGCCATGGAGGATTTAGCAACGTAGTTGGAGGAGATGGAACAAGAAGCGAAAAAAGTGACTGAATCGACTACACAATTTTGGGAGAGTGTAGTCCAGGACGAGCAATTGGAGAAACTAACCACATAGTTGTAGGAGGCCAAGGGAAACTGGAAACATTGAAGATGTCACTGACAGCGCTGCCACTAGTTGTCTAGATCACCAAGTCTATGGAAATGAAGGATTTACAGCAGCACATTTTCAAAGCAAGGCAGTGTTAGCAGAGGTGCAATGCACCATTGGATGAATTCCAAGACATCAGAGTGCAACTCTCAGTTAAGGCAGTTTCTGCGCTGCAAAAATTTCAAGAGGGAAATAAGGATATCACATCATTTAAAGAAGGATATCACAATCAAAGTTCGGGAGGGAAATATGTTGATGTATTTGTAACTTCAGAATGTATTCACTTATGTATTTCATGTATTTTATTTGATTAGTCCCAAATGTTCCTATCAGGAGAATCAATAATGTAAACAAGTCATGTAAAGTCATAAAGGTTAACCCTCCTTGTTGATCAGGGGTTAAAGTCACTGCAGTTGTGGGGAACTAGGGTTCTTAGAATATCCTATAGATGTCGGCCCTAGTAAGTTATTGTCAAGTCAGAAACAAATAAAGAGTGAACCTCTATATTTATGAAACAATCACTCACACTCAGTAGTAGCACATGAGTGAGAGAGAATGAGCTAGGATAAGAGAGAGAATAGTTGTTGGAGATCATCTTACTGTCTTTGGGTTTTACTGCTGCCATTGGTGCTTATTCTATCTCTGAGGAAGTTGTGGGGTTTTCTCCTTTATATTTTCCTCGAGGAAAATATTTGTGTCTATTGTCTCTTTTTATTGATTGTTGTGCATATTATTCTCTCAGATAAGATCCTAAGATAATACTGTATAATTGATAAAAATCTAACATGGTATCAGAGCTAACCTGAGAAGAAGACATTGTGCAGCTACGAAATCTAGGGATTATTACTTTTGGGGTCTCTCTCCACAATCCATCAGCAAAAGGAGGCTAGTTTGAACCTCCATTGAAGGGCGCATATTTCTGTTGAAGCAGAATCTGATTCTGAGCATTTTCAGTTTTTGACCTACCACTACATCGAGAAATTATGGCTTTTTACTTAAGAAGAATTTTTTAGTGAGCCCGGGATAGGATTTCTCTCCTCCTCAAAATTGAATTGTAGAGACAAAAATCAAGGTTTATGGTTGGGTATAACTCCAAGAAATTCAAACCCTAATTTTCCCTGGAACCAAAAAACCAACACTGCAGAAGATCAGTTCCAGATTGAATTTTCAGCTTTTCAAATTTGTAAGATCTAAATATTTTGTATTTCCATTTGAGGTTCTCAATTAATATCTCTCATCACACCAATCTTGATGAAAATATTGAGGGAGCTAATAAATTTCGAGCCTGGAAGTATAGGATCTCCCTGGTTAGGGAAGAAAATGAGTTGGACCCTTACATCAGTGAAGAGGTTCTAGTTCCAGAGGGAGATGAGGCTCAGGCCTTACACAAGAAGAACTTGATCATGGCCAACAAGATTATTGATGATTCAATCAAGGATCACATCATACCATAGGTGTCCTCCCTAAAGACACCTAAAGTGATGTTTGAATCCTTAACCAAGCTCTTTGAAGGAAAGAACATAAATCGAAAGATGACTTCAAGGAACCAGTTGAAGAATGTGAAGATCCAAAATGCGGAGACCATACAGTCATATTTTACAAGGGTCTCCTAGATCAAAGAACAACTTTAATTAGTGGATGAAGAAGTGGAGAATGCAGATATTGTGATGACTACCTTGAATGGTCTCCCTAGGTCATGGGACTCCTTCATTCAAGGGATTTGTGCTAGAAGAAAGCTAGTCACCTTTAGTAGACCATGGGAGGAATTCTCATAAGAAGAAGCTCGAATAGTATCCCGAAAAGAAAAGATGGGGAGTGAATATCAAGCTCTTATAGTACACTCCAAGAAAAGTAGAAGGGACTATCATCACCCCAAAGGTAAGCATTCTCACCAGAAAGGAAACTCAAGAAAACTTAACAGAGATTTATCTAAACTCATATGTTTTACTTGTGATGAGAGAGGACACTATTCCAGAGAGTGTCCTAGAAACAAAAATGGCTCTCACAAGAAGAAGGGAAACAAGAGAAGATATCATGCTCATGATGTAGATGATGATGAACCTTCCACAAAGAGAATCAAACAAGAAAGTGATGATTCTTCAAGTAATGAAGAATATGTTTTGTTTTCCACTCTCATGAGAACTATCACACATGGAAGCAATGATTGGATTATAGAGAGTGGGACTTCCAAACATATGAAGGGATTCAAAGAATCCTTTGTGAAATTGTCTGAACATGAGTCACCTCACAAGGTGAAACTTGGGGATGACTACCAGTATCCAATAAAAGTTAGTGGTGAATCCTCCTATAAGCTAGACTCTGGAAAGTCTATGAAGATGAAGGATGTCTTGTTTATACGAGGACTAAAGAAGAATCTCCTATCCATATCTGCATTGGATGCAAAAGGAATAAGGGTTGCATTTGTAGATGGCCAAGTTCTTATGTGGCCAAAGGGAAAGACTATAGATGATGCAGTAGTGATTTGGAAACACGAAGGAGGACTATACAAATTGAAGGTCCAACCATAACAAGCTTTGTTCCATGACTCAGTAGAGCCAAATGAAATTTGGCATAGAAGGCTTTCACATGTGCACTATAGAGCACTACCACTTGCAAGAAAATCTATTGAAGGTCTTCCAGAAATTTAGACAAAACATGATGGTGTCTGCAAAGGATGCACGAAAGGAGATAACACAAAGAAGACATTTCCAAGTAGCGAGAGAAAGGAAAAAGGGATCCTAGAAATCATCCACTCTGATTTATGTGGTTCGATGTCATCTATTTCATTGAGTGGGTATGTATACTATGTTTCTTTCATTGATGATTTTTCTAGGAAGACATGGATATAGTTCTTGAAGAACAAAGATCAAGTATTCAGCAAGTTCAAGGAATGCAAATCCTTGAACAAGAACCACACAGAAAACAAGATCAAAACCTTTCGATCAGACAATGGTAGAGAATTCACATCAAATGAGTTCAAAGAGTTATGTAGAGATTCAAGGATTAAGAGGGAGTTTACCACTCCATATAACCCACAACAAATTGGGGTTGCAGAAAGAAAGAATAGAATGATCAGTGAAGTTGCAAGGGAAATTCTTCATGATCAATATATTCCCATGCATTTATGGGAAGAAACTGCTAGGACAACGGTGTATGTATAGAAATATACTCCACACAGAGTACTCGAGAACAAAACACCTGAAGAATTATTTTCTAGAAGGAAACCAGAGGTCATCCATCTCAAAACATTCAGTTGTCCAGTATACACACACATTCCAAAAGAAAAGAGGACAAAGTTAGATCCTTCTGGAAAGAAGGGTATACTTGTGGGATATAGTGAAATCTCAAAATATTACAAAATATACTTCCCGGGATTCAATAAGATCGACATTAGCAGAGACGTAACATTCAACGAAGACTCAACATACAACCAAAACCAGAAAGAGACCAGTTGAAGACTCTGAAGAAACATAAGTACCGATAATTCAAGATACAACTATGAACGATGCAAATCAAAATGAATATCGAGAAATAGAAGAACCCCATGAACCTGTAGATCCACCCCAACAGAAAAATATTCACAAGAGGAAACCTGCATGGTTATGCTATCCAAGGTGTAGAAAGATATGGGGATCTAGAAGAAATGCACAGGGAGAGGAAAAAAACCTGGTCCTGATCTAGTTATGTAGGCCTATTATGTGACATCATTGATAAATAACCTTCCAACTATGAAGAAGCGGCAGAGAAGAAAGAATGGAAGGATGCTATGATCAAGGAATACCATTCGATCATGAAGAATGATGTCTGGGATGTTGTCCCTAGACTAAAGGGGAAGTCTGTTGTGACTTCCAAGTGGATATAAAATATCAAGGATGATTCATTAGAGACAGTTGATGCTACGATGTATCGTCAGATGATTGGTCCTTGATGTACCTGATGAATATGAGACCAGATATTTTCTTTGTTGTGAACACATTGAGCCAGTTCCTGATGAATCTGAGACATGTTCACCTGATTGCTGCAAAGCATATTTTGAGGTACCTAAAGGGTACAGTTGATTATAGGCTTAAGTATGAGGCAGATCAAAAGATTAAACTGGAAGATTATGATGATTTAGATTGGGTAGGTAGTGCCATCAATAGGAAGAGCACTTGAGGGTGCTGCTTCAATATGGTATCAGGTGTGATCTCTTGGTTTAGCAAGAAGAAATATTGTGTGGAAATGAGTACAACCGAATTAGAGTATTTCGCAGCTTGTTCGGCTAGTTGGGAGGCAGTGTGGATGAGAAAAAATTGACTTGAGTGCATTTTACCCCTAAAACCGTGTACATCAGGATGTGTGCAAAAGGCCAAATTCTCTTGGAGTTTTCCTTGCTGTGGATCTGACTCACTTGTCTCTTGGCCTTCCCTATGCCTTGAGATCACTCAGATTTGACCTTTCATTACCCCATTGATGAGCTATATAAGGAACCCTCTGGATACATTGAAGGCATATGAGGAATTGAGAGCAAGAGAACTATAGTCCATTGTTGCGAGAACTTGTGCTTGAGTCTGCATCCCCTTTGTCCCTTGGAGCACTTTTGTGTTCTTCTGAAGCTTAAATTTTTCTTATGAGCTTGCTATCGAGAGATGGAGGATTGAAGTGGTGGAGGCCAAAGTGGGGGACTGGGTTTCTTTGATTCGCAGATGTGCCGACATAGGTTGTATTCATTGTAATCTCTGATTTTATATCAATAGAAATATCTTTTCATGTCCAATAATGTGTGTTTGAATGAATATTTTATCCATGGATGATTTCAAATGATTATA
Organism: Pseudotsuga menziesii; assembly: GCA_001517045.1. Classification (NCBI taxonomy): domain Eukaryota; kingdom Viridiplantae; phylum Streptophyta; class Pinopsida; order Pinales; family Pinaceae; genus Pseudotsuga; species Pseudotsuga menziesii. The sequence goes on from LPNX010615885.1 coordinate 208,642, forward strand.
TGTTATTGATTATATATGCTAGAGTAGAGCTAACACAATTATATATAGAATGCTTGTCTTGATTATTGAATGTTGAGGAATCAATTCATCAATTCAAGTTGAAGTTGGAAAGCTCAGCGAGGATCTACACCAACCATTCGGAAAAAGGTACGAATCGATATCCTTTAGTGTTAGTTGTTTGGTTTCTCTTGCATATAGGAAAGGATTGATTTCTGGAGTTAAGCTGTCTGTTGTGGTACCCCAAGCCATAGGAATTTCTCTCTGTAACAATCATTGTCATCATCACCATCATCACCATTCATTTCATTGCCATCATAATCATCGGCAATGTCATCATTGCCATTATCCTCATCATCATCATCATCATCATTTTCATCGTTCTCCTCATTATCAACAACATTATCATCATCATCATAACCATCCTCAATATCATAATCATTATCCTCATTTTCATCTTCAACATCTGGGTGTAAAACTGGATGCAAAAGTGGATAAAAACATGGATGCAAAAAAGGATGAAACAAAAGTAGGCGCAAAAGTGGGCGCATAATGGGGTGCACAAAAAATGGATGCAAAAGGTGATGCAAAAGTGGATACAACCATGGATGTAATAAAAAATTGGATGTGAAAGTGGATGCAACAAAAGTAGATGAAAAAGTAGTCGTAACACCCAACGCAAAACCTGATGCAAAAGTGGCTGTAAAAATGGATGCATAAAGGGATGCAATAACTGATGTAAAATTGGATGCAAAAAAAGATGCAAACGTGCATGTAAAAGTTGAATAAAAAGTGGGTGTAAAAGTAAGTGCAAAAATGGGTGTGAATTGGGATGTGACAAAAGTGGATGCAAAAGAAGATGCAATAGTAGATGAAAAAAAAGACGTAAACATGGATGCAAAATGGGATGCAAAAAGGGATGAAAACGTGGGTACAATGTTGATGTAATTGTAAATTCGGAATGTATTCATCCATATTTATTATGTATTGTAACCCGATGTTTATTCTGGGATGCATTGTAATGTATTTGATTCATGTCATACCCTGATGTTTATTCCAAGAAGTTTCTATAATGACAAAGTCATGTCAAGTCATTGTGGGTAACCCTCCTATTGGTCAAGGGTTGAAGTCCCCACAGTTGTGGGTCCCTTGGGTTATTAGAATATCCTAGTGAAGTCAAACCTATGTGATTCATTGTAATTCAGGGCAATATTCCCCACCATTGTGTTAACGATAAACCTCCTTGTTGGTCGGAGGAGGCAAAGACCCCACAAGTTGTGGGGCTCTAGGGTTATTAGACACTCCTAGAGATGTCGGCTCTAGTAAGTAATTGTTAAGTGAGGCCGACATGTTGAAGTCGGTTCCAAGTGAATGAAAGAATATAAATAGAGAGTGAGATCCTCTCTATTTATCATAATCATACACACACACTCACTCATTGGGGCGCATGAGTGAGAGAGGAGAAGCTCTCTCAGTGAGAGAGAGAGAGAGAGACTGCTGCTGTCGGGAGATCATCTTACTATTTTCCGGTTTTACCTTGGGTGCTAATTATATTTATGAGGAAGTTGAGGGGTTTTCTCCTTTATGGTTTCCCCGAGAAAAATTCTTTGTGTCTCTTTTCTCTTGTATTGTGCTTGTGTTTTATTGTTGTGCATTTTATTCTCTCAGTTAAAGATCCTAAGATCATAATGGTAGCTTGAATGATAAAAATATAACATGGTATCAGAGCTAACCTGAGAAGAAGACATTGTGCAGTTGAAAAATCTATGGCTTCTTACTTTTTGGGTCTCTCTCCAAAATCCATCAGAAAAATTATGCTAGGCTGACTCTCCATTGTAGGGCACATCTTTCTATCGAAGCGGAATTCGATTACGAGCATTTTCAGTTTTCGATGCGAAAATTAGGGATTTCTACAGAAGAGGAATTTTTGAGTGAGCCCAGCATAGGATTGTTCTCCTAATGAAAATCGAATTTTAGAGACCTAGATCAATTTTTTTGGTTGGGTGAAACTCTGGGAAAGTCAAACCCTAGTTTGACCCCGAGCTGGAAAAACCCTAAATACTAAAACTGCTAAGTTTTGGTACATTAGCTATATTCCAATATTGGTGATGGCCCAAGAGCTAAAATATGCAGGGGCTGAATATATGATCCTGATGTATCTTGTGTCCAAAATTTAGCCTCTGATTCGCTGTATTCTAGGTGATATGATCCCTCCAAGTTAGGGTTCCAGCCTCTTCCAGAATTCATCCATAAACAGGACACCTGGGGAGAATTGCTATAGCTTTGTATACAGAGGTCCAAATGGAATTATTGAATATCTTCCATAATTTCCATGGACTTTAATTTCTATGATCCTAATTTCAGACCTAGAAGATGAAACAGTGACACATGAAAGTCCGTACAAATTCTATGTTCTGAACAGTCTTGTAACAGGTCACCTTGGGAAAAGGATCATAAATTCCAATTGGTGAAACAAATTCTACTTAAAAATATGGTTTTAGATTAGGGACATGTGAGGTTAACTCCATGCAAAATTTTAGACACATAGGAGCCGTAATTTTGGAAATATCACAGAAACAGTGACAGGAATTTCTGCAGAAGAAATTGGAAAACTAGGGCTTCCTATTCCAGGAGCTTCCCTCCACTGTTTTCAGTATAGGAGTACATTGGACAGCTCCATTTCGAGAGATCTATCTATCTATCCAATCAGATCTGAAATATTCCAAGTTTTTAAAATTAGGGTTTCTTTGACAAACCCTAGATTAACCAGCTCCGAAACCAGGATAGACACCTCAAATCGGTAAGATCTAATCTATTGCTATTTTCATTTGAGGTTCTCATTTCAAAGTGATCTATCACATCAGCTTGATGATAAGCTTGGTGAAGTTGAAAACTTCCAAGCATGGAAGTATATGATCTCTGTGAAGAAAATGAATGGGACACCTACATGAGTAGAGAGGTTCTAGTTCCAGAGGGAGATGAGGCTAGAAGCCTTACACAAGAAGAACTTGGTCAAGGCCAAGAAGATCATTGCCGATTCAGTCACGAATCAACTTGTACTACAAGTGTATTCCATAAAGACACCGAAGATGTTTGATTCCTTGACCAAGCTATTTGAAGGGAAGAACATACATCAGAAGATGACCTTAAGAAACCAGTTGAAGAATGTGAAGATTCAGAATGCAGAGACCATGCAATCATACTTTGCAAGGGTCTCTCAAATCAAAGAACAAATTGAAGTGGTAAAAGAAGAAGAGAAGAATGAAGAAGTAGTGATAGCCATCTTGAATGGCCTCCCAGGATCATGGGATTCATTCATTCAAAGAATGTGTGCTAGAAGGAAGTGATTACTTTCAGCGGACTCCGAGAAGAAGAAGAAGCTCGACTCATAAGAAGAGAAGAGAAGATGGGAGAAACTGAAGATCAAGCTCTCACCATACAAAGAAGATACCTCAAGTGATCAGAAATATGAAGAACTCAAATCTTGAAGAATCTCTTATCCACCTTAGAATTTGGATAAGAAACGATGATATTATGAATGAAGAAGACGATGAAGCTGAAGGCTCAAGAAGGAGTCTACCCATGAAACAAGTAAAGATAAGTACTCAATTGTCATTTCATTGTTTTGTTATGCATTTGTTTATATTCAGTTAATGTATTATGCATGATAGAATGTTTGCATTAATGACAGTATACTATTGATATGCATGTGATGGGTAAGTAGCTCATGGTGCTATACAACTCTCCATTGCTACTTATCTAGAATGAAACCTCTTTGCTGACATATTGGATTAGTGCACAATCTCAATGTTGTCCTGGTAGAGATGGAAGGAATCTAGAAACGTTTCAATGAGATATGAATGAATGTTGTATTGGCTAAAGTAGTTGCATGATCATATATTTATGCATGAGTATTTCCCAGTATGAATATTCCTTATGAAATGTTTATAACCATACAAATGAATTTGACTTGTAGGAAAGACTGCATACATAAACTCCTGCAAGCAAAGAAGGATAAGACTTGTTCCGAAGAACAAGTGACAACATTTCAAAATGAAGAATAATATGAAGAATACAGCGACATCATTGATGCAGAACCTTCCAGCCATGAAGAAGTAACCAAGAAGAAATGGAAGACTAGTTCAAGAAGAATGATGTCTAGGATGCAGTATCAATACATGAAGGGAAGTTCATAGATCCATCATGCAGTAGATGGAAACATCGTGGGATACAAAGCAAGATTCGTAGCACAAGGCTTCTCATGAAAAGAAGGCCTAGACTATGAAGAGACATTTGCAGCCAGTAAGAGTTTAAACACATATATGATGAGCTTGATGAAGATATTAACCTTTGCTACAAGGTTGAAGATGCAAGTCTATACACTAGATGGTCACATAGAATATTAGTAGCACAGGAAGCTACTTCTCACTCCTGTACAAAATTTTTCAGTACATAGAGTATGGAAGACAGAGGGAGTATGATGCTCCTCTTCATAGGGAGTGACTACAAAAGATCTAAGGTTAGACATGGTACAACATGATGGATAGGTTACTGATGACTCTAGGATTTACTGAGAGTAAAGCAGATTCTAGCCTTTGCTTCAAGGTTGAAGGCAGAATACCAATGATGCTCTTGTTATGTGTCGATGCACTATTCTTCTAGGCATGGAAGTGTGGAAGAATGCAGATGGAATCTTCCTTGGACAAAGGAAGTATGCAGTAGAGATCCTGAAGAGGTTCAGGATGATTGACTACAAGGCCATGACCACACCTATGACATCGCACATGAAGCTATTGAGTGATGCTTCATCAAAGACAGTTGATGTTACGATGTATCGTCAGATGATTGGATCCTTGATATACCTGACGAACACAAGACCAGACATTTGCTTTGCTGTGAACACCTTGAGCCAGTTCCTGACAGATCCGAGACATGTTCACTTGATTGCTGCAAAGCATATTCTGAGGTACTTGAGGGGTACAATTAATTATGGGATCAAGTACGATGTGAATCAGAAGATTAACTTGGAGGGTTATGTTGATTCAGATTGGGCAGGCAGTGCCATCAATAGGAAGAACACTTTAGGGTGTTGCTTCAATATGGGATCCAATGTGATCTCTTGTTTTAGTAGGAAGAAATCCTGTGTGGCACTAAGTACTGATGAAGCAGAGTATGTCACAACTTGCTCAGCTAGTTGTGAGACAGTATGGCTGAGGAAGCTACTATCTGATTTATTTGATCTCCAGATGGATGCTTCTTGTATACATTGTGACAACCAGAGTTGCGTAAAGTTGTCAAAGAATCCAGTGTTCCATGACAACTCGAAGAATATCGAGATCAAGTATCACTATATCAGGAAAATGGTGCAGAGGGGAGCGGTAAAGCTCCAGTATGTTGCGACGGAGGAACATATAGTTGATGTATTGACAAAGCCATTGGCTAGGGTGAAGTTCGAGTACTTAAAGGAGAAGCTTGGTGTTCTCCAGATAGAGGTTTCCTCCAAGGGAAAGTGAGGAGTCCCATATCCATTCTGACATGGTGAGAGGATTGGTTCCTTCCATGGTCAGATGTAAGGGCTGAGCCATTCTGTCATGGTGAGAGGATTGGTTCCTTCCATGGTCAGATGTAAGGGCTGAGCCATTCTGTCATGGTGAGAGGATTGGTTCCTTCCATGTCAGATATGAGTGCTGAGCCATTCTGATATGACTGTAGGACTGGTTCCTACATGATCATATTTTTTTTTTCCAAGAAAAAAAAGCGTAATTTTATTTCAAGCCGAAGCGATACAAAATTACATTCTGCAGGTGCAAATGCACGTCAAGGACAAGACCAAAGGTCTGCAAGAGAATAAAAATAAAAAGACAAATGTTACAAAAATTTTCTAGGAGTTTGGGATTTTATAATAATCCTCAAGTTTCCCTCTCTTTCCTTTCTTCTTTTTTGTCACTTCTGTCCAACCCCCCTGCTGAGGTGTAGCTATAATCAGCTCTTTGCTCACCTGCTCCAGTAAAGGCTGTACTGAGGTTTTGTCTTTATCAGAGTCTGAACTTTCCGATTCATGTGCACGCTTTGACCCGGTTAAGGAATTAGCCGTTAATTGCATGTTTTCTGTGTGTATTTCCTTTCCATCATTTTCGGATTGTGGAGGATTTTCCATCACAGTTTCAGCTGTATGCACTATTTCCTCATTGAACTCCTCCTCTTTTTGTACTTCTGGTCCACTTTCCTCACCCTCTGAATCCTCATCAGTAGAGGGAGCATATTCTGCCTGCCATGTTTTCCCTTTGGTCTTCGTCCCCTTTTTCTTTTTAGGAAACCTTTTTGCCAGTGGGCACGAGTCTTGTAAATGTCCTGTTAGATGGCAAAATCTACATCTAAAGGCAGTATTTTCATAGTCCAGGGCCTGAAGCCATTTGTGCTTCTCATATATTAGCTGGACTTGATCAGGGAGACCCTTGCTAAGGTCGAACTCCACACATTTCCGTGCATAAGTAAAAAGCCCCTACTCATTCCGATCCGTATCACTTTTAATAAAATTTCCAAGCAGATTGCCTATTTCTTCCAAGACTAGATGATGCCAGAAAGGAAGGGGCAGATTGGGTAAATGTACCCATACCGGCATTTTGGTTACCACCATTGTATTGGCATCAAAATCAGGAAACCAGGGTGTTAAGAAAAGCCCTGCTCTCCCCCAAAACCAAGGGCCCTGCTCAATGATCTTATGATAATCTTCTTGTGAATCAAACTGTACAACAAAAAATCCTTTGGAGCATAAAAGAATTTGACAATTGGATGTCCAATTTGTGTAGATCCAGTTATGAAGATCATAAGATCTGGGCCAAAAGCCATTGAAACGGCAAATGAGAGCATTAGTTTGAAGAATACTGAAAAGTTTTGTTACCTCGTTATTATTGACCTCCAAGGATGGGATATCATCCAGTTTCTCCACTATATACGGCTTGGGTTGTGAAGCTGGTGGTGCTGTTGATGTCAGTGGCCGCTTTGAACGAGCTGCATCCTTAAATGAAGAGGGGCCGGCTGTTCCTCTATTCCCAAACGATCCTCCCCGCAAACGAGTCTTCACATACAGAGTAGAATTCTAAAAAATCTCACAATCCCTCAGCCTATCAGCCTCATTCAGAACTTTACCTCCATACAGAATGTAGAAGTAAAATTGAGAGTAACCCTCTCTCTGTTCTATCATTGTTTTTATGGTAGCACCTGTATCTTGATCAGAAACCCACAACAAGATTGTTTTTCCTGAAAGGGTTTTTATAAAAAGCTGGTATTTGACAGCCTCTGTCCCGAAGCCAAGAACTGAAGACCGTTCATGAGATTCATACCTTTTTTCACCATATGGATGGACCGATAGAGGCCTATCAGGTCGCATGCAGCCGGATCTCCTTTTTGTTTCTCCGATATTTCCAATAGTAGAAAGACTTCCTTGGAGAAAAGAGTAAGTAACAGAAAATCCCGCGTCCTGTATACTCGTGCCGAACTGTTCTGTAGCCGCTCCACCACGAAGGTAAAAGTTAAAAAACCCTGCACCCGCACACCAGATAGCCATAAAAATGTTTTCTCGTTGATGCTGGTCCATAACACTGATCGAACAGAAACAAAACATATGCCCGCCGTCTCTCCAAGGCTCGATGCTCCCAGATCTTCCAGTACTGAAAAGAAACAGAGATGTTTTCGCCAAAAAAAGTTCCCAGCTCTGCTGGACTAGTGATCCGACTCCACTGCATGGCCAGAGTCGATGACCATCCTTCTCAGCAATTATTAGATAAGCCATCCCTGTAGAGGCCCGGCGGCCATGGGCATCGGCTCTAGCTAGGGCAGAGATTAGGTTTTTTCAGCGCTCATCTTTTTTTCTCCTCTATGTTGATGTTAGTAAAACATATACCTACATGATCATATATAAGGGCTATTGCCATTATTTGAATGGAGCTGCTTGGTGAGGTACCAAGAAAACTTAGTCTAGGACTAAGGGCCATTCTGATATGATTGTGAGATGTTCTCTCACATGATAAAATATGAGTGCATGGCCATTATAATGTGATAGAGGGATGTGTTTCTACTTGATCAGATGTAAGGGCTGAGCCACTCTATCATGGATAAAGGATTAGGTTCCTTCCATGTCAGATGTGAGTGTTGGACATTCTGACTTGGTGTCAGATATAAGGGCTACCGCCATTCTTTGAATGGAGCTAGCTAGTGAGGTACCAGGAATCCTCAATCTAGGACTGAGAGCCATTCTGATATGAATGAAGGATGTGTTCCCACATGATCAGATGTAAGTGCAGTGCCTTTCCACAGATGATAGTAGTTGGGTTCCTATCATGCTGGTGGATGTGAGTGATGGCCTTTCCATGGATGATAGTAGGCGTGTCCTATCATGCTGGTGGATGTGAGTGTTGTGCCTTTTCATAGATCATAGTAGTTGGGTTCCTATCATGCGGGTGATTGTAAGTGTTGTGCCTTTCCACAGATTGTAGTAGGTGTGTCCTACCATGCTGGTGGATGTGAGTGTTGTGCCTTTCCACAGATGATAGTAGTTGTGTCCTATCATGCTGGTGGTTGTAAGTGCTGAGCCTTTTCACAGATGATAGTAGTTGGGTTCCTATCATGCTGGATAATGTGAGTGCTGGGCCTTTCTGATATGATTATAGGATTGGTTCCTACATGATCAGATGTGAGTGCTGGGTGTGCCTTTCTGAGGAGTAGGTCAGATGTAAGTGCTGGGCAGGCCATTCTGATGAGTAGGTAAGATATAAGTGCTAAAGAAGACCTACATGGATGCTAGGCCTACAACCAACATGAAAAAGGGTTGGCTCTGTAGAACTTCCTGTGACGAGAAGAATCATGAGATAGCACTTGTGATGATCCAGATCGAGCGATGATCCAGATCCAGTGATGATGTCCAGTTATGATCCAGATCGAGTGATAATCTAGATCCAGTGATGATGATCCAAATCGAGTGATGATATAGATATAATGATGATGATCCAGATCAAGTGATGATCCAGATCTAGTGATGATGATCCAGATCGAGTGATGATCCAGATCCAGATGAAGATGACTTGAAGATGAATATGACTTGAAGACGAAGACGAAGAGAAATCAATGATGATTCAGATGATATAGAGAAGAATACTTGTGCTGATAAATTATGTCAAGAGAATACCTTCCTAGTTAAGAGGGCGTGTTGATGTAATTGTAACTTCGGAATGTATTCATCTGTATTTCTTATGTATTGTAACCCGATGTTTATTCCAAGATGTATTGTAATGTATTTGAGTCATTTCATACCCAGATGTTTATTTCGAGAATTTTCTATAATGAGAAAGTCATGTCAAGTCATTGTGGGTAACCCTCCTATTGGTCAAGGGTTAAAGTCCCCATAGTTGTGGGGACCTTGGGTTATTAGACTATCCTAGTGAAGTCAACCCTAGGTGATTCATTGTAAGTTGGGGAAATAGTCCCCACCATTGTGTTAAGGATAAACCTCCTTGTTGTTCAGAGGAGGCAAAGACCCCACAAGTTGTGGGGAACTAGGGTTATTAGATACTCTTAGAGATGTAGGCTCTAGTAAGTAATTGTTAAGTGAGGTCGACATGTTGAAGTGGGTTCCAAGTGAACGGAAGAATATAAATAGAGAGTGAGAACCTCTCTATTTATCATATTCATACACACACACACACTCATTGGGGTGCATGAGTGAGAGAGGAGAAGCTCTCTCAGTGTGAGAGAGAGAGACTGCTGTTGTCGGGAGATCATCTTACTGTTTTTCGGTTTTACCTTTACTGCTGATTCTATTTCTGAAAAAGTTGTGGGGTTTTCTCCTTTATGGTTTCCTCGAGGAAAATTATTTGTGTCTCTTGTCTCTTGTATTGTGCTTGTGTTTTATTGTTGTGCATGTTATTCTCTCAGTTAAAGATCCTAATATCATAATGGTAGCTTGAATGATAAAAATCTAACATGCAAAAGTGGACGAAAAAATGGATGCAAAAGTGGATGCAAAAATGGCTGAAACAAAACAAGATGCAAAAATAGACTCAAAATAGGATGTTAGCTTTGATGCAAAACTTGGCACATGAAGGGATGCAAAAAAAGAAGCAGAAGTGGATGCAAAAGTGAATGTAAAAAAGGATGCAAAAGTGGATGAAAATAAGGGCATAAAAGTTGAGGCAAACATGGTTGTAAAAGGGGGCGCAACAAGAGTAGATGTAAAAACTAGGAGAAAAATTAGGTGAAAAACTAGGCTGAAAACCTGTTGCAAAATATGATACAAAACCTGGTTCATAACCCGGTGCAAATTACACCACAATTTGCGCTAGATTTAGAAAAAAGACGCAAAAAACACCTAAAATAGCACCAACCCATGAAATTGCGCCATTTTGTCCAAAAAATGAAGAAAAATACACTGAAAGATGGTCTAGAGGCAAAAAGGATGCAAAAAGAGACGCTAAATCCAGTTTTTGTTGTAGTGACCTTCCTAGTTAAGAGGGAATGTTGATGTATTTGTAACTTCAGAATGTATTCACTTATGTATTTCATATATTGTATTTGATTAGTCTTCGATGTTCCTATCAGGGGAATCAATAACATAAACAAGTCATGTAAAGTCATAGAGGTTAACCCTCCTTGTTGATCAGGGGTTAAAGTCCCCGTAGTTGTGGGGAAATAGGGTTATTAGACTCTCCTAGAGAAGTCGTCCCTGGTAATTTATTGTCAAGTCAGAAACAAGTATAAATAGAGAGTGACCCTCTCTATTTATCACACAGTCACTCACACTCAGTAGTAGCGCATGAGTGAGAGAGAAGGAGTTGGGATAAGAGAGAGAATAGTTGTTGGATATCATCTTAATGTATTTTGGTTTTCCTACTACCATTGGTGCTTATTCTATCTCCAAGGAAGTTGTGGGGTTTTCTCCTTTATGGTTTCCCCGAGGAAAATATTTGTGTCTATTATCTCTTGTGATTGATTATTGTGCATGTTATTCTCTCAGATAAGATCCTAAGATAATACTATCTAATTGATAAAAATCTAACAAAAGAATGATATCGTTTAGAATACATTATAACATGATTTGATATAAATCTAGGAGACCGTTCAAAAAATCAAGGAGCAGGTTAAGGAGATCACTCAACAGTACGAGGAATTGAAGCAAAAGATCAGTGAATACACCCTGTCCAGCTAACGTTGCTCAAGGGAGAGCCACAATATTGTGTTGGGGGGATCTTGGTAGGAATTTTTGGGGTAAGGTAGTTGCGCATCATCGCGGATGCCGCGCAAGGTCAAATATGTCGTGCAAGGTGGAAAATGGTGCACAAGTTAAAATAACAATATTTTATGTATTTTTGTCATATTTTCTAGTTTTGGACCGCATTATGTGGATTGTGGTCATGATTTTGTAGTTTATGTTAAGAAGTAGTTAGGAAGTTGGTTAAGTGAACCATTAATGTAAAGGCGCAAGCCTATAAGTAGATGTAGAATTGCAAGTGTTCATTCTTCTTGTGTTTGGTTTTTCTAATGCATGTTCTTCTTATGTTTTTGGAACTTCTACAATGCGGATGTCGATATGTGAATTTGAACTGAAGAATTGTTTTGGAGAATTTGTGTTTTTATGCGAAGGTTAATATGACATGATGGAGGTTGAGCAAAATCATTGTGTCTTTTCCTATTTTCCTGTTTTCTGTGATTCAAATGTGAATGCAATGTGTATCTATGATATGGATCTATGAATGATGTGATGTTTCTCTGTTTTAGATGATGAGATACTGCTAGATCTATCTTTGTATCAATGTTTTGTTGTCATTCGGTTATATTGTTGCAATCTATTGAATGATGGCAATATTATGTTAATGCATAATTTGAATGATTATATTTGTGAAATAATGTTGTGCTAAGTCATTAAGTAGAAACAAGGTCCTCCTCCATACTATGGAAACTTGGTTACGTCATATATCCCTCGAACATCTCAGGTGAGACCTTATCTACTCTGCATGTGTTTCTAGACAAGGTAAAACCTATCTAGTCCAGTGATCAGGGAGATCATGGTGGTTTGGGTGTTGACAGAGAGAGAAATTCTGTTAACAAGTTTTGTGTTAACATTCATCTTCTTCTTTGTTCTGCTTGGCTGCAATTTTTCTTCCTGAGGTTATCCCTCCTCATGATATGATTCTGGGTCTATTGGTATTGAGGGGGTATGACTTTTGTTAGAGTGTAAATCCTTCATATGGTGTTCTTCTTCTCTTTCCTCCTCTTCTTGGACTTAGCGATCTTGTTGTTGGATTTTTTATTCAGATACTAGATCACACCACTCTTTCTGCCATTGATTGATAATTTCAGGGAACTCTTCCTTGCTTAGGGTAAACTTGGCTTGTATCTTTGGATACTGTGGCTGCTATCGTAGTTGTAGGAAAAAATTATGGGATCCAACTTTGAATTTAACAATGGAGCGAAATTATTGGACAGTGGTGGAATCTAACCTGGACATGCTATTTAACTAATGTTGTATAGCCTCCATGTGCATAAAGAATTTGATATTGCTCCCTTGATTTCATGCTAGTTGTTTCTTCTCAAACCAGAGGTTCTGGTACATTACCCCTTGACACATTACCTACAGGTCGACCCCTTGATAGAGTTTTGGTTCATACTATGCAATAAATGAAATTAGAATTAATAGCCATGAATAATGGAACGCCCAACCCCTTTCCTGTGCATCAGTGGAATCTTGAATAAGCTCATTTAGAAAGAATTGGCACCAATTGATTCAAGTGCAATTGCTATCGATGTACATTGATCTGGATGCATTTTACAGAGTATCTTGGATGCTAATCCTTTAAAAACAAAGATAATAGTGGAGTTATTAATGATACAAATAAAAAAACCTCTTTTAATCCTTTGCACAGAAAAAATTTCCTTCATCCACTTAGTTATGGTTGCCTCTTGATCCTTTTTGAGCAGCGATGTTGGGTCAAGTCCAGCATTTCAAAGGCCTGTGATGGAAATTATAAGCTCAACAGTCATGGGTATAGGTTTTCTTGACCAGATAAATCCATCATGGAATACTAGGAGTAATATCTTAACATAGGTGTTAATATGTGTATTGCACCCAAAATGTGGCATATACAACAACGATAGTATGCCAAAATTTTCCACTTTTGTATCCCAGTCCTTTACAACATATCATTGAGGCACCTCTTGTGTGTCTTGCACAATGTCCATATACTTTTTGCGGTCCAATTCTAGTTGTGTCTTGGTATCATGATCACCATAATATAAATTTTGTACATTGGGTAGAATATCTTTGACTATCATCACTCCCTTGGGTATTAGTGGCACTATGAGCAGAGTCTTTCCATTCTTTGGGACTGCAACTTGTGGTGCATTTCTATGTTCAGGTGGAACATATAGTGGCAATAAGTTCCTTTTCTCAAAATCCTTTGGTGGGGGGGTTTCCTCCGGGGTTGTCGTTGCTCTTCCCTTCTTCTTTCTGGTGCTCATGCATTTTTATTGTTGAGTAACTGGTGGGCTTGGTATTTCCTTTTGAACTATTTTAGTGGCCTTCAACTATACTCTAGGAGTATTTTTTTCATTAACAAGTCCCACTAGCCGTGGGATATACCCATCAACATATTCCATTATCGGGTTAGGTGATATAGACTCGGATTCAATTGTCCTTGTTCTAGAAATAGAGATGACCATACTACAACTGCAGGAGTTCGATGCTCAAAGCTTGACAAAATAACAATGTTTTTACTCTGTATGCAAGGAGCAGGGAAAGGTATTCAAGCTTGATAAATACTCTAACTAATGCTTAGTTGTTCTTCGTACACACTATCAATTTTTTAGAAACGAATCCATCCTTGTTCAAAGTGTTTTGCGTTATATCACTATTTTCCTATCACTTTAATTGGAAGTTACTATTCATATTCGGGTTGGTACACTAAAAAGATCAATGTCAATTTCTCCCCTTTGCCTTTTTTTCTATGTGCTATCTAACAGGGCTCCGTGTATTTTCATGTGTGATTGCTTTTGATTTCACACATTCCTTCTAACACGTAGAGATTACGGAGGTTGGGTCAGTATCCCCTATATCCTTCATGATATTATGCCAAGCCATGTAGTTATTCATATTTATGTTGCATTGATGGAGGAATTTTTCCACAAAAGGTATCTCTTCACGGATCTTTTCTTTTATTACCTGTAGCACAACATCAACTGTTGGATGTTTGCTTGTAAAATTCCAATGTTTGGGTAAAGTTTACAGTTAATATTTACCACTTAATGGTTCCTTGCCATAGCTCTTCTTAGCTGTACCAAATTCTTCGCACCATTTCCAAGGTGTGGATGAATTGGTTAACCCATTCTTGTTGCGGATATTATTTCCAAGTTGTGCAACAGGGCTCAATATTTTTTCCAAGATCTGACAATCCTATATATTTTTTATCAGCATATCTAACCTCTTCTGCAAATATGATATCCATTTTTCTTCTACATTATGGCCATCAGAGATAGACTGTTTATGTGTACCCCACCATCTAGTGGGAGTAGCTTTTAGCACACAGTCCAAAGAGGAAAGTCATGTAGATGGTGTGAGCTTTTATTAGAATTCTTCCAAGAAGGATGCAAGGTTAGGAAAACCTTCCTACATAGGAAAGACTCTTGCTTTGGCTCCTACCCTTCGAACAACTATTATAATTCTCACACATCAATGCATGGACACATCATGAATCCTGTTTTTTGAGTTTTCTATAACATCGCCTGAGTCAAACATGCATGAGCTTACTCTGTGCCAAATCGTATTTCCATTAGTCATGGGATTAATATAGTCCTCCTTCGAAGACATGATGTTGTACAATTTGTCCAGATAATTTTATTTCCCTTCTATATGCACAGGTTCGACATAACGCTTCCCTTCAAGCGGACCAATGGGTGCAACCACTCTTATTTCATAATATTCGAAATATAAAATCCTTTTCTTCAATTTTATAATAGTTTGGTTGTCTATTTCCCAATCAATTCCTAGAAATTAAGGATATGGGTTTGTGTCATCAACAATGTCAATGACCTAGAAGTCAGTATAAGTTCTCAATCCTTCGACTTCTACTAGTACTTGGGATAGTCTACCAATTGGTAGAGCCTTTGACTGGTTTGCAAGTCATAGTTGAATAAGAGACCAGTCTAGTTGTGTCTTTTTCATGCTCTTCCATGTCTGTATTGTCAATATATTGAAATTTGAGCCCAACTATAATATGTTATAGTCCATATCATAATATCCTATCGACTCAGTCATTCACAGCTCTTGGCCTGTCTTCCATTTTATCTCGATTTGACTGACTCTTTTTTCAGGGCGCAGGTCTTCTGTGGTATACTATATGAGTGTTATCAGTTCTGTGAAAAAATATTTATAATGGACTAGCACTAAACAAATTTTGAAAAATTATTTGATCTTACTAACCTTTTTAGTGGGAATCCTTCTGATTAGTTGTTCAAACCGTTCAGGAATAAATCTCACTTGTCTAGATGTAGACCGCTAATTAGGATCAGAAAATTCCTATCACATAACCTTCTTCTTCTCAGGATATGTTGCAACTCCCTCATTCTAACAAATTTTTTCATCTTTTGTCAGACCTGAATCTTCTTCCACTTCTTAAAAATCCTAGTTCTAGTTCAATTCCACTTTCTCTTGGGAACATCTCACTATAGGGTTCTGCTGAGACATAGCCATCCTTTTCTATTCAATTTATCATTTGCAGAATATCATTTTCACATATAATCATTTTTATCCATGTCTTTAGAAATGAGATATATCGACTGCATGGTCCTTGAAAAAAAATTCCTCTTAGCCTCACCGTATGAGGTTATCATACCAACAACGAACACAGTGATGTATCCCTCTATGATACTATCTACCCAAAATTCCATAGCCCTTACTATAGTTTTGTTGATTCTTTTCAGCCACTTAATCAAGAATGGATTCCATTCTTTCAGTTCTCATCCTTGGAAAATCTTTTGTTGGGTTTCCAACTTAGAAAACTATTCAAACAATACAACAGGTAACTCAGAAAGAAAACTCTGGTAAATGTTTGAATATATGTATCAGCCCAACTAGTGTGGTGGGTTCCAATGTGTTCCTTTGATTCCTTCTTGTGAAAACTCTAGCTCTTTGAAATCCACCCAGTCTTGTATCTGTGGTTTCATGGGATGCCAAAACATATCCCTCACCACAACACTTTAAGGTCACAAAAAAGGAACCATTTGCTGAATTTTCTCCCTACGACCTATGTTCAACCCCCTTCTTGGTCAACACAACAAATCCCAAGATATCATCCCGATGGAGAAGATCCCAGCTGAAATCACATGCGACATAGATGTTATCTCACCCATGATATCTCAGTTTTATGGGTAACTTCTAGAACCACATTTCTGTAGTTTGTGTGGAAGGGTGTTTAAGTCCTTGGCTATGCACCAAGTTTTCCAACGAAGACTAGGAAGGTGGGTTGGTGGTTTTCACGTTTTCTGTATCAACACTAAAGTATGATCCACCCTGATTTATGCAATATTACGTAAATACACAGTGAAAACACATCACAGACATATTCATTACTGAAATGTGGCATTCATACATTGATCTAATTATATAATAATAACCAATCAATCGTTAAACACAGTAAATATGTAGTTCTCTAAGATACTCAACATTCAGACATATACACAACATGTAACATGGTAACCCATCAGGGAAAAAACCACAAGGTGCTCTTCATCTCGCATTGGAATGAGGAAATAGATGCACCCTTTTTCTATACATAAAGCTACAGACACTGTTCAAGATCTTCTTTTCTATATCTACAGACATCTCCTCCCTCACATGCTCTCTGAGATTCTCTATCTTTATCATTGTACTCTACTCCTATGTAGCAATCTGCACACAACCTGGATCAACTCAACCTTCTCTATCTATCTACTCACTCAGCTGTAGAAACACTACTTTGATGCACTCAATGATCCATATTAATTGACCAAAACTAACCACCTCTAGTCTATCTCAAGCGACTTCTCCAAGAGTCTAGAGACTTACTCAAAATTGGTGTATCAACTAATCAGCTCAAAACAATATAAGCAAGAACTAGCTAACTTGCCAACCCATTTACAGCTCGGGTTCCTCCTTTTATAATCCTATTACAGACTTGATATAACTCCCATACAAGCTTGTTACGAACTCAACGCTGACTCGATACAGACTCTGAAAGACTCAGTATCATTCAATATCCCAATCGACTTACTATCTTCATCCAACAGGTTGTCTTTCCTATTCTAGAAATACATAACCAAAACAGCGCTATCAGCCTGACTTACAAAAATTCCTTCAAGCATGTGGTTTTCACCAGCTCTAGTCGAGCTCGTACCCACGATCACTAAGACTATCCTTTTCTTGTCGTTACCTTATCTGCATGGATGCTTCTACGAGTATCCTGCCATGTTATCTCATCTCTTGCTCTGTCCTTTCATTGTAGCTTACTAAACTGGAGAAAATTCCTCGTCCCATGCCTTGTTTATCTTCCTCCTTCTCTTCCTTCTTCTGTCGTAATGTTTAATCTTAATAACTACATAAGGAAGGCTATAACTGAATAAAGTGGTAATAGAATTTAGTAACCTAACATCTGTGATCTGGGTCTTGTTCCAATCATCTATTTTTTAAATATTGTTAGAATAATCAACTCATAGTTATCTACCTTAGACATTAATTAATCCATTTTTTGTCTTATTTGCCTAGTTTCCAATATTCCACTCTATTCAAGTTGTCTTCCACATGTCCTAGAAGTCAAACTTGCTAAAACTGAGTCATGGATCACTTGGGAAACCTCTTGGAATCCATATTTAGCATATCTACTTTATTCCAGATCCTCCCTAGCACATGTATGCTTTTTCTACTTTATTGCATGCTTTACTGAGTTTTATGGCAAAAGGGAAAGTAAGACTAGGTGTAGTTGACTTGTTTTTTTCCCTCATCATCCTCCATTATTTTCTCCTAATAAAAGCATGTATGATTTGTCTTTCCATCACCTATTAGCTTGCCTACTTGACTTTGCCAATTTGTGAGCTCCTAGGTAGATTTAGAAACTGCTTTATGCACCTATGGGGGATTTGACTAGATTTAATAAGCCTGCTTTTGACTATTTTGAATGGCATCCTTATGCATTTGAATCTCTCATGTAATTATTTATTGCAGCAGCCTATGAATTCACAAGGTTGGCTATTGTACACTTATTCAATAGAAATTCCCATTGACTCTCCAATGACCTAAATAGAAATTCCCATGGAATATACACAAGATACTCAACATTCACACATATACACAACATGTAACATGGTAACCCATGTATGTAACATTTTAAATTTCTGTATCAACTCATAGTTAGCTACCTTAGACATTAATTAATCTATTTTTGTCTTATTTGCCTAGTTTCCAATATTCCACTCTATTCAAGTTGTCTTCCACATGTCCTGGAAGTCAAACTTTCTAAAAATGAGTCATGGAGCACTTGGGAAACCTCCTGGAATCCATATTTAGCATATCTACTTTATTTCAGATCCTCCCTAGCACATGTATGCTTTTTCATCTTTATTGCCCGCTTTACTGAGTTTTATGGCAAAAGGGAAAGTAAGACTAGGTGTAGTTGACTTGTTTTTTGCCATCATCATCCTCCATTATTTTATCCTAATAAAAGCATGTACGATTTCCATCACCTATTATCTTTCCTACTTGACTTTGCCAATTTGTGAGCTCCTACGCAGATTTAGAAACTGCTTTATGCACCTATGGGGGATTTGACTAGATTTAGTAAGCCTAATTTTGACTATTTCGAATGGCATCCTTATGCATTCCAATCTCTCATGTAATTATTTATTGCAGCAGCCTATTACTTCACAAGGTTGGATATTGTACACTTATTCAATACAGATTAGTGTTATGCTCCAATTTCAGTCTCCTTTGTGTGTAAATTTGCATGTTTGATTAGTAATTTTGTGAGTGTAATTGATCTATCACCTGGGTCCAATTTCCACAAATATTTACAAGAAAATTGAATACATTAAATTCACATTTATTAAGGAGATGTATAATACCCCTCACATCAACTTTAATACCATGAACGTCCTTGTATATTTAAGGAGTATGGTTCAAACCATTGAGATTATGTTGATAAATATAAGATGTACCAATAGTGTCCCTTGTGTCTACGGTAAACAATTTATTTAATGAATCAATGTTCTTCATCATGTTACGCCTTCTATGATACTTTTGCATGAATGGAAGGTTGCATAATGACAACAAAGCGTACATTAAAAATTTTAGATCTTCCAAAAATTGTTCAACTATGAGGGGATTAGTTTCTTTTAAGGCTCGACTTTATTATCAAATTGAACTCATTTTATGCATATTTATGGAAGTATTAATTATCATGATTTATTGTCATCTTCTTCATAAAGTTATATTTGATCTTCATAGTGACCAATTTTGTTATTTTGGGAAATACCTTTTTCACATAACTTGGCATCACCTTTCAAGGACACACACCCACACACAATTTTCACAAAAATATGTATTTATTTAAGTTTAATGACTTGAAACATAAATTGTATTGTACATGGAGATGGAGGTGCATAAATCCATAGCATGTGTTGGGTGTGTTAGGTGTAGTGTGGGCCAGCTTCATGGGTCGGTTGTGTTAGGTTAGTGCCTTAGTGGTATTATTTGGGATTTATCATATGTCTTGATTTCATTCTCATAGTTAAATTAGTTAATCTCAAACAACTCACATTTGTGATGAGGAGTAATGCCTAGGTTCCAAGGAGAGTCAAGAAGAGAGGGATTATGATGGAACACCACCACCTTTTTTTTATTTAAAAGGTGGAGGGTTTTTTATTGCCTAATTGGTCATTATTTGTGCAATACTAAATGTATTTAGTACATAAAATATAGGCCTTCGTATGAAATTATTTTTCAGAGTGCTCGGTAACAACTGTAGTCCTTATTTGACACCGCTTGGCATTGTTCCTCCATATTAATTTTATGTTGGAATTTTTTTATTTAATGTATTTCCAACAAAATTGTTTCCACTCCATTACATCCTATTATGCCATATACACCCCACCTAGATATAATAATTCCATGCCACAACTATTATATCCCTTTGAAACCCAACAACAATCTACTTAGATGGTTTTCCTATAAAGCCAGATTCTCTGAAGTGCTTAGCTTGGTAAAATCCTTTTCATTTATAATATATCCCTCCAGTTGATTTTCAATGATTCCTACCTTACATATACCACATATAATGCAATTCCCATCTATATCCTCCACCTCAATTATGTATTTGCATTGTTCAATGAACCATTTTAGTGGTGGAAGGGTAGTAGTTGTTACAGATGCCATGGGAATTTCTATTTAGGTCATTGGAGAGTCAATGACACATGTCATATAAAATTATTGAGCCAAGTGATCTCTAATAATGTTATGTCCATTTCACTACACCTTTGAGTAATTTAATCACTCCCAAATGGGATTTATTGAGTTCCAAAGGAAGTGAAGTTTCCCATACCTTCCAAACCATTAAATCAGGTGATCAAAGCAAGTTCTAAGTTCTCTTAAAAATACATTGATATGTTAAAATGGTGGTCACAAATTTAACATCTTGATAACCTATAGTATATGACCTCCTATAGTATATTTTTAGGCCCATATAGATATAAGATGTTATAGATTCATGCATATTCATTTTTGCGGCTTTTTTGGTTTTTATGTTTTTGAAAAAAAAGTGGGAGTAACAGAGGAGAAGGCGCAGGGTTTGAATATCACATACTTGATATTTTAGTCATGGAGATGGTTAGAAGATCCACTTGAGAACCAAATTCTTTGTTCTTTGATTCCCAATTCATTGATTATTTTATCAAGAAAGACCCAATTGATCCATTCAATACTTTCATTCACATTGATATGGGAGGTGCTCATTTTAAATTTCTGTCATTTAGGAGGTACTCATTTTCAATCCATATTTTCAGGGTATATTTTACCAGTTGTTCATTAGTTTGATTCTTATGGAGATGGAATATTTTGCTTGAAATATTAAATGGGTTCATTGTAGCTCAAGTTTGGACATTCCTCAGCAACTAAAGAAATCCCTCAATCCTCAATTTTGTGACCTAATTTATTTACCGTTTGATTGAAGATAGACATGAGAAACAATTAGGGAAATTGTGGGGTTGATTTCATCTTGTGGAGGCTATATTCTTCATTTGTTGGTTGATTTTGGATTGTGTGGGTCGTGATAGCATCTGGAGAGGACACAATCTTGTTTGCAAGGAACATTTGTGGATATTGGGGGTGTTTTATTTATGTTGGTTGCATATGCTTACATTTCTACATCTACAGTGATCCCCACGCTTAATCTGGGAAAATATCAAGTGTTGTTACAGCCAAAAAGGTAGTTGCAATCCATATTAACACCTATAGGTATCTACTAGAGCGTTGTGGGGTACTCTCATTGTAGTCTTCCTTCTTCTTATGATTGTGCATAACATTTATGGATAGTGAAGGAGGGCGCTATAGCATAATAAAAGAGTCTGCAAACTTATTTTTCACTCACGGTGTTGAGAATAAGATGATTTGGGTTGTTTTGTTGAACACATAGCATAGTTTTGAGGAGCTGGCTATAAATTTTGTAATAAAAATCGAGGCACCAAAGAATCACATCTCACTTCCATAAATGATTATGCATGCCAAAGAAGCTATAGGTTGGAGTTAAAGTAATTTCACATTTTCTTGTCTACCTTAGAACTGTTGTTATAGTCATTGTAAGTTAAACGTTATATGAATATGATATTTTGGGTTTATTTTCCTTATTATTTATGCAAAGAAATCTCTATTGCATTTGCTGTTCATTGTGCAAATTAATTACTCAAAGTTCATCCATAGGTACTAGTTCTCTTGCAACAAGAATCTTTAGCCTTATAGCTCGACCACAAATCCATGAACTTACAAATCAAGGATACAACAACAGTGGAATAAATTAAGTGATCCCTTCATCAATAGGTACTAGTTCTATACCAACAAGAATCTATAGACTTATGGGTCATCCATGAATCCATGAACTTACCAATCAATGAGTTTAAGAAAAAAGAAAGAGATTTATGTCTTGGAGATGAGGTAGATTTGTTTACCTTTGGAATATTACAGGATTTCTTCACAAATATTATGCTCTATCTTTGAAAAGGACCATTGTTTGGCAATTATGGTTTGAAAATTATTTATTTCTTTGGTTAAAACCATTTCAAGTTCAGGGTACTCTGTTTCCTCGGGATTAGGGGAATATTTCCCTATAGTATTCACCGCGAATTCCTTAGGACACTACATGCTCTATCTAGGGTGTCAGGACACTGGCATTGGATTATCTATCAATAGACTCCCATTAAATTTTAGATGGTTTCCTCTACATGGTAGGAAGGCATGCTCGAACCTCAAATATAGGGCACTGTGATGATATAACCCCTATACAATGCATCTCCAATAATTATTCTATGAGCTGAAGGCATCCTTGGGGGAGAGATTCTTTTGAAAACCCTCATTTTCGATCACAACACAAACTAATCCTCCATGCTATCACTTGTGTTCAATCCTTTTGAAATGCACTGCTTCAATTGATGGGAAAATGTTACACATAAAATGAGGTTTTCAAAGAAACTAATGTCTCAATGCAATAATGGATGTCATATTATAATTCAACATGTGTTTGTATATTTAAGAACATGCACAATTACCAATTGAATTCCAAAATATTATGTTGGGGATTACAATAATTTAGGACCGAAAATTTTCGTTCATTGCTCTATTCTACATTTAAGTTGTAAAACAACAACTAAATCTAACTTTAAGAAAAGTGGAGATTACAATAATGAGTTGGGAATATGTAAGAAGCATGCACAAATGCAAATGTAGAATTAAAAAATCCTCACAAAAACATACCAAAAATGACTTGCAAATACCATAAAATTTTGTTAGAATAATCAACCCATAGTATTTACCCACTTAGACATTATTTCATTTGTTTTGTCTTATTTGCCTAGTCCATGAGTCCCACCATGTGCAAGTTGTCAATTGCCTATCCATAGAGGTCAAACTTGCCATTATTGACTCATGGAGCGCTTTGGAAAGTCCTGGGAATCAAATCTGCTTTATTCCTGGCCTCCTAGGCGCCCTTCTGCTTTTTCTGCTTTGTTGACTGCTTTTCCAGTTTTTAAAAGCACATAAGGAAAGCTAGACTAGGTGAGGTGAACTTGTTTTATTCCCCTTTCATCCTCCACTCTTTCCTCCATGCAAAAGCATGTATGAGCTGCCATTTGACCACTCTTTAGCTTGCCCATGCGCCCTTGCTAATTCGTGGGGTCCTTGATAGATTTGGGATCAGCTTTTTACACCTATGGGGGATTTGCCTATTTTGGGTAAGCCTGCTTTATGCTAGATTTGGATGCTTCCTCATGCATTAGATTTGCTCATGTATTCTATATATTCAGCAGCCTATGTTATTACAGGGTTGGCTATTGTACACTCAGTTAATATAATTTTGTGTTACAGCTCCATATTCAGTCTCCATTGTTGATAATTTGCATGATCAATTGTTAATTGCTGTGAGTGAAATTAATCTACTGCAGGCCTGAATTTCTACAAATTTAAGATGATGAATTCATGAAATATATTTGAGCAAGTTTTTCATTGCATCTGGTGGTTTGAATTAGTGTTTATATTTTGGGAAAAATACAACATCATGTAGACAACTCTTACAAATCCTAGCACCTTCTGTTAAAGATGTGCATCGATGTATTCTTTGGGATTTACAATCCATTATAAACAAACAAACACCATTAAACACAAGGCAAGTCTAATAACTAAAATATATATTTAGATATCATTGGCAAGCACCTTGTGAAGAATATGGTTTGAATTCGCACATTCCTCACAAGTATCAGCTAATAATTGGAGGAAATGAAGTTACAGTATGAGGTTGAAAATCTAGATACCAGTCATATCACCACCCAAAGCACTTCAACGTTGTTGTTTCTCACTTCACCTACATTGCAATGTAGTCTTTCCTTAGTGTTCAAGAAAATCACTTTATTTCCCACCGATAGGGACATGTGGATGTGGCTCACAAAAACAATATTATGTCCTACTTCAATTTCATGATGAAATGGTTTTTAAAATTATCAATAGCACAACTTATCAAATTATCAGTTATGGTACATGAACTCTCTTTTTGGAAATAACTTATAGTTCTAGTATTGTGTTTCCTAAATAGTTTTTTTTATTTATTCTATTTTTCTATTTATTATAAAGGTATTTTATATTTGTTTGTTACTTGTCGTTTCTTCTCCCTATCCAGATCCCGGGTTTTAAAAAATCTAGTGAATCTGTATCTAGATCTTGATTTGGATCCAAATCCATATTTGTTTCATGTTAACTTACCATTTGTGTAATGTATGTTGTACTTCTTTGTTAGATTGATACACATATAATTCCTCGGTTTATTCTAAAAAGAGTTGCAAAACTTTGCTATCTCTTTTTATGTGCACTCCTATGAAGTTCAATCATGCCCATGTAGTTGGAAATGCAATTAAAAAATTAAAAAAATGAAATATTAATAAATTAGAACATGTCTTGGGATTCATTTCAATTGTCACTCACACTCAAACTGAAGTATTATGTGACATATTGATGAAAGTATCTACTTTGAAATTCTTAATTTGTTCCTTTTTTCTGAGATGGAATATAGGTTTCTTGTTTCATTTGCCGCCAAGGATGACAATATAGTCTGAAGTTTTCCATTTTTGTAATGTCTATTGTACTTCTTTGTTAGATTGATAAAAAAAATGATATCCCATATTTATTCTAAAAAGAGTTGCAAAAAATTGCTACCACTTTTAGATGAGGTTATAGGTTTCAAGGGTCGAGCAAAGCCCCAAGTCATACATGGCCTACATGGTCTATAAAGACCTTAACATGGTATGGAGCAGATTTAATAATCATTTCATAATAATTTAACCCTTCCCCTTCATTAAATTATATGGGATACTCAATTGATTGCATTACATTATGGGATGGGCCTCTTCGTCCAAGAAGTGAAAATTTTATGTCTATCCAACCAAAAAGTTGAAGGAAAATTTTATCAGTAGACTTCTTATTGGATTTTGTATTGTTGTTCTGAGACTGGTTTATCTTATCTGAGTCGTAATCTGAATGGAATAATAATTGATCTCACTGATTTTTGTGATCACGGTTGCTAGTATTTTATGCCAAGCTTCTTTTAGGGTTAATAACTTTAGTGTTGTATTCCCCATTGGAAATTTTTACAAGAAATTTTAACTTTATTAGCTTGTGATGGTTGTCATGCAATGTTCTTTGTTTGTCAAAACGCCTACTATGTACATAATTGATTACATTAGAAGTAAAATGAAGAATTTCTTATAATTAAATTTATATGTCAGGTGGCACCATTGTTGTAGTTACACTCACTTGTAAGAGAAGAATAAATATTTAGGAGTCCAAACTCTAGATCCTAATAGCATCGGTCTAGTTTCATCTACCGATTCCCACAAATTTGGGGCCAACATATATGAACCTTCATACATGTTTTCCATTACATTGATTCTACCTGCTTGATGTTGTTGTCTTACCAAATTCCGATGTCCCTTTCCCATAAATTAAAGTTATAGAATTTTTTGTATATGTGATAAAGTATTTTAAGAAACAATGGAATACCTCAGAATTGTGTTGAAAGTGGTAACACTTTTATATTAGCCTTGGCTTATTGCAACCAAAACTACAAACCATTCTTTTAAAAACTTACAAACTTACTATATTTGATCCTTAGTTAAGAGTATAATCTATCACATGCAACAAAGTGGGATTGTTTTATCATTTTTGGTGTGTGCCATGTTTTTCATTGGAAGAAAAATGCATTTATATTCATACAAAAATAAAGCATTTTGTACATGCAAATTGCATTCTCAATCGTCCATCATATGGACTTCGAGCGGCCTTGAAGGGCCTTACACAAGAGTCTTGAAGGACCTCTCCTCGAAAAGTAGTGACAACAAAAAAAAGAGGTTCCAATTACAATTCATAATATATCTATAATACCAACATGATGGTGTTGTTCATATGTTCATATACAAAAAATTATGTCACACAAATTTCATGTACTAGTGACATAAAGGTGCATAAAGTCCAGCAGATAGAGCAAAAAATGATGCCTTATATACGGTCTTCAAAAAAATTACAGTGAGATTTATCCCACTCCTTGAAAGACCACATAAACAACAAAAAACTAGCAAATGAATCCTAAAATAAGATGATGAATGAAACTTCCTTATAGGTTCCTGAATTTGGCCCCCTCTTGATTCCAACACTGTCAATTATCATCATACAACAGAAGACCATCTTTTTAAAGAGAAGCTTCCTTTTGATTGTTTTCTATGAACACCTAAGAAAAAGAGATGGTTTTAATACAACTTTGTACAAAATAATATCTTCATAGATGGGCCTTAGAAAAAGGCTTAACATCTGGTTTTTGCCCCTTAGCCATTTGATATTCACCATTGAATAACCATAGACATAAATATGAGGGACTCCCTTTTCAATAGAAATCCTTAATAGCAATTATAAAGTAGAAAAATTAGAAAAAATATTTCATCTCCCTCCCATACCTTCCTTGAATCTATCAAAAAGAGAATCATTCAAACTCTAGCGATAAATCTACAACAAAGGAGTATCTATTCCAAGAAATTCATCCAAGAGTTGCACCTAGCCTCATCTGCAAGAGAAGACAACATTACCATGGTATTGCACCACATCATTACTGTAGAACCTTTGTTGGCACACTAGCATGACTATCATTTTGAATAAAGTTTTCCATCCATATTATCAAGGGGAACATGTCCACTGGTTTTGAATCTTGGTCATCACCATTACAAGCGCATGAAATTTCCACTAGCCCATGGTTTGGTTCTTTCTGGTAGAACTATTTTTGTTTGGCCAATATACATTTTAGTCTTATCACAGGTATTAACATGGTTATTGACTTGTCAGTAGTCACTAACTGATTGAGAACTTCACCTTAGTGTAGAATTATGTGGGAACTTATGCAGTTTCTTTTGCAGGTCTTTCTTGATACTATATTCGATATTTTTGGACAAAGTGTTGATAAAATTGTCATAGTATTTCATTTTGGATCAGTAAACAAGCAATGGCTTGATGATTATTTATTGATTATTATTTACTTTGGATGTTAAAATATTCTTTACTTTTTCAAGACACATGATTTCAAACATTGGATTTTTTTGCAAACCTAGGAAATTCTTTATTTGAATAGAAAGAGTAGCCGTAGAAGGCCTTTACATTTGATTATTTTTTTTCAAAGATGAGAAAAGAAATTTATATTAGAGTTTTTTTAGGCTCTATAATTAACATTTATATGTCTTTTCCAATGTGTAACATCCGATGATAAGATGAATCCATTTTCAGTTGTTTGAAAGAATACCCCTTTCCAAAAACAAAGAGAAGAAGAATAGGCTAAGAACAAGGTATCCCCATATGTTGAATCCTTCAATGTTTTCAAAACATAAAATTAAATAATTATAGTATTCTATTTTACAACCATTTAAAATTTGTAACTCCCATTTATCAGGTGGGTTTAGAGAGTGGATTATGAGGCAAATTGTTTATATGAAGAGTTCATGAAATCATTCAAACAAGATGATGTTCCTGGGGATAAAGAATTTGTTAGAGGGAAAACCATTGATCCCAATGAGATCTTGAAAATAGGAAATGAAGGTTTGTATCAAAGTTCTTGGTATACATAATTATTATCTTTTTTGTTGATGCTTTGAATATTAAAAGGAATTTCTAATGAGTTCTGTTGTGGCAGGTGGATCATCCAAAGATGGAACCTTTGTCTCAAAAAAGTGAAGCATGTGAATACAACCCCATATATTCAAGCCATTTTATTGATGTGCTTGTTTATGCCAGAAATTGTTCCCAAACTACAAGAGAACAAGCCAACACAATCTCAAATATTTCAATAAAACAAAATAGGATTTTTTAGGGTTTTTGGGTTGAGAAGTTTGATGACAAGAGGGAATGCATTGATAAATCCAAATAAACACTAAATCATAAGCATAGAAAAAATGAGATGCATAACATAATAACCATTATCCAATAGAAAACAACAGAAGTTCATCCACAAATGGCAAGCACTACAAGTATAAAAACTTTAAACCAGCAATGAAATTACCAACTGAGTAGCTAAAACAAGCTATAAATGAAGCCAGAGAACAAACTGAAGGGTAAATAGAGCATATATTTCATAATCAGTCTTTCAAATACACATAAGAGTCATTTACTTAGCTTATGAACAAGTCTGAAGACCTCCTCTTGCCAACCAAAAAATTGAACCATGAGTTCTCTTTGTGACATACATTAATAGTATCCATCAAAATTGGTTAAAGACTAAACCCTAACTGCTTTTCATCCTACTCATCGAAATAGTTTTATCTAAATAATAATTACAAAAATGAAATATCATTCAAAACATAACTAATAACTGATTGTGTTAACAAGCTTTACAGATCTTTATGGTGCTCCTTAATTCTGCAAGACATCTTCTGCAGGCTCTTTAGAAAGAAGAAGGGCAGGTTCATCTTTGACTCATTACTGAGCTGTTGAAGAAATCTGAAGTGGCATTTAAAAACGAAGGCATATCTTCCTTCACATGTAATATAACTTTGCAAAACCTTAATAGTTTCTATCCATTCAGGGCTGAAGTTATGAATGGGTGCACCCTTACCCCAATCTGCAATTACACCAGGAAGTAGGTACCTTTGTGCATTAAAGGTGAATGGCACCTTCTTAAACCATAATTCTCCCTCATTTTTAATTCATGTTGCCTCAGCTACCAACTCCTTGGTCAATTTGAATTGCAAAGTATCAAAAGATACAGAGTTTTTTTCATAGCACTGAGCAAACTTATGGGAGACCTCTGCATGGTATCCATCAATATTCTCGAAAAATGTCAACCATCCTGCATTTTCAAACAGCTCTGCACATTCTAGAAATTTATCTATCCAACTGAGATCAGTGGGCTCAGCTCTATTAGTTTTTCCACTTTTCTTCATTTTCACAATGGTTTACAGCATCTTTCAATTATCCCATAGTCTATTTATCTTCAAATTGTCACAATCTTCCCTATCACACAGTCCAGGAAATATTTTGTACCAAATTGCAACAATTTGACCTAATCACAAAATTCAGGGACCTCCAATAGTTCTGCTTTGAAGTTTACTAATTTAAACAATGAATACTTAGATATATTGGTTAATATTTCATCATTCATAGTTTATTGAGTGAGAAAATTCATATCCTCCCTTCGAATTTTGACATTCTGAATTTTATCAGAAAACCCCAAATTAAACAAACCCTATCAAATGCCACGTGGGGTACTTTCTAAGAAGCTCAATACAAGCACTGAAATGTGATCTCTTCAAGGGTTAGGTGTCGAATTTCACGTCCCAACTGTCTCTAGCTGTCCATATCACTTCAAACTGTCGTTGATGGAAAACCCTAATTCTTCATTCAATTGTAAAAACTCTGATTTCTCAGCAATATGTTCTCACAATGACTTTCAATACCTTCGTATCCTTCAGATTAAGAACATAGTCCCGAAAAATCTGCTTCATTCCACTCGCTGTCATCGTTCACCCTGTGTTGCATGCAGTTGCCACGATTTGTCTCATACAATGACTATCCACTTGTTTCAATGATAAAATTAGCAAGACACGTATCAAATGTGACAAATGATGAGGTTTACACCTCAGGGACAAGACACCCCAAAAAATCAGACTGAAAAATAACGATTTTGGCATTCACGACTTGCTTGTAGCGCTCTAGTGTATTAATTTCGCTCTTGCGCTACAAGAAAGTCCTAACAAATAGTTTCACCTCATTAAATCACTAATCAGGTTTAAGACTTGGTTTATATGCTTAATGTCGACCTTAGTGTCATTTATGAAACCATTTAATCAATATATACCTTGCAGAACACTTCAAGAATGAACTCTAAGAAAAATTTATAAAAGCAGGCTTAAAAATAAGAAAAATCAAAATGATGAAAACTAAAAGGCTTGAACTCAAAAATAACCTTTATAAACCAAAATTTCCTAGAAGCAAAAAACATTAGCAAGTTTCAAAAACATAAACAAAAGCATAAAACTAAGGAAGACAAAATCATGACCTAACATCTGGCTCCTGCTACGAGATGAAGTCCTATAGATCAGTGCCTTCTTTATTGCTACCAGCTAATCTGCAAAATTTCCATTGGGTTATGGAGTCATTATTGTGTTTTACTCACACTGGTATATACAATTAAAAACTGAAATTCCCCTAAAAAACTGTAGAAATACTTGAGGAATCATCCATTAACTGGACTTGACAATTCCTCACGCTCTAAAGTCTGTAGGACAAAAGTGTTATTGTCCAAAAACTTAGATACTAGGAAAGGGCCAAACCAGAGGTTATCAAATTTTCCATGTTTTCCTTTTTGTTCTTTCCTAGCATCCCACCTTAGAACCATGTCACCAATTGAGAAAGTGTTATCTTTGATTTTCCTGTCAAATCTTTCTTTTATCTTCAATCTGTATAGCTATGCCTTTTCTTCCTCTTTTTCTCTTTTCTGCTGCAACTCTATCATTGCATAAATCCTTCTCTGCATGTCATTAGGTTCTTCCTGACAATCCTAAAAAAAATTCATCACAGGAATACCCAACTGAACAGGAAAAATTGCATATGTACCATACACTAATTGGAAAGGAGAAGTTTCAACTGCTTGTTTAACTATTATTCTGTCAACCCATAATGCATATTTCAGCATAGAATCCCATGATCTCTTATTATGCTTCAGTAGTTTCTTGATACTCTGAATGATATATTTATTGGAGGACTCAGCTAAACCATTACCTTGGGGATAGTAAGGAGTTGAATGTTTCAACAGGATGCCATGCTTTTCAAAAAATGCTCCCATTGCCTTAGACTTAAAAGCTTTTTCATTATCTATTACTATTCTCTGAGGACACCCAAACCTACTGAGGATATTTTCTTCAATAAATTCCATAATCAACTTATCTGTGGCGTTCCTGGTAGCGATAGCTTTCACTTATTCGGTAAAAAAGTCTGTTGCAGTCAAAATCCACCTCTGTTGTCCTGAAGAAGATGGAATTATCTCTCCTATACAGTCTAGACCCCACTGCTAGAAAGGGGCACTTACTGCAATTTGTTTTAAAGGTAATGACAACAAATTTTGTTTACCAGCAAACTTTTGACAGGGGATGCAAGCTCTTACCTGCTAATATACATCTACAAATAAAGAGGGCCAATAGTACCCAGCTCTTAAGATCTTGTATGTTGTTTCCTTCCAGTACTTGTGACCTCCACAAGCACCCTCATGAGATTCAGAAATCACTCCTTCAATTTCAGGTTTGTCTAAGCATCTGAGTAGAATACCCCCTGGATCCTTCCAAAATAGTTGTTGTTCTACCAAACAGTACTTAGTAGTTCTTAGCTTCAAAGATCTAGCAGCTTTTCTATCTAAATGTTTGGGACATTGCAAATACAATAGAAAATACACAATGTCTACGTACCATGTGGATGCTAAATAGAAATCCATAATCTTTTCTTTCTCCAGTTCTACTTGATTTTCTTCCTGAGCTGGCTCTTTTTCCATTACATGCAATCCCAAAGCTTGGCAATTTGATTCAGCCAACAACTTGGCTAAACCTTGTCCCTTGACTAGTTTGGTAGGTCTAATATCTACATCATACTCCATGATTTTAGAAATCCACTTGCCTCTTTTCCCCTCGCTATCAGGCTGTGTCAAAACATCTTTTACAGTAGCATTAGGCACATATGAAATAACTTTGGAATGCAGAACATATATTCTGAAAAATTTCAAAGATTTTACCAAAGAATAAGCCTATTTTTCCAAGATGTTGTATTTTAATTCAGAATCTCTAAGAGTTTTGCTGAAGAATGCAATAGGTTGCTCAAGACCATCCTTATTCTTCTATAACAGAATAGCTGCTAGTGTTTCTTTAGATGCAAAGGAAAAGGTTAGAAATTCTCTAGTAAAATATGGACTTTCTAATACAGGGGATTCAATAAGAGCCATCTTGATTTTTTCAAATGAATTCTTTGCTTCAATGGTCCACTTGAATTCTTGATCCTTCTTTAGCATCGATGTAATCTTCTTGATAGTCTCAGCAAAGTTTGGTATAAACCAACACAGAAAGTTGATTTTACCAATGAAATATTGGGCATCTTTTTTACTCCTGGGCAGACTTATCTTCAATATTTATTTTACCCTTTCTGGGTCAATCCTTATACCATCAGCAGAAACTAAATGACCCAGTAATTTGCCTTCCTGTACAGCAAAGTGTGACTTCTTTGGATTCAAGGACAAACCAAATTTTCTGCATTTTAGGAAAGTTTGTTTCAAATGTTTTAAATGTTCATCATCTGATTGTGAAAATACAGTAATATCATCTAAGTAAATTACTACAAACTTTTTCTTTTCCCCAACAAAAGCTATATCCATAGCCCTCTGAAAAGTTGCTCCAGCGTTCATTAAACCAAAAGGCATCTTATCATACATGAAAGTTCCCCAAGGAGTAGTAAAAGTTGTTTTCTCTTTATCATCAGGATGCATAATATGATTGTATCCGGAGAAACCATCAACCATAGAAATCCTCTGTGCCCCAACAACCTTTTGCAATATTTGCTCAATTTTAGGCAGAGGATAATTATCCTTTAGTGAAGATCTATTCAAGTTTCTAAAGTCAACACACAGTATGATTTCTCCATTCTTTTTCCTAATAGGAACTAGATTAGCCACCCATGAAGAGTACCTAAGAGGAACAATGATCTTAGCATCTAATAACTTCTTCACTTCTTTTTTAATAACAGGAAACAAGGCTGGATTAATCCTCCTTAATTTTTGATGAAAAGGTTTAACATTCAGTTTTAAAGGGATTTTATGCTGTATAATCCCAGTATCATATGTTCTCAATTCTTCATAAGACCATGCAAAGACATCTACATGTTAGTTTAACAATTTTATGTACCTGTTTCTCTGTTCGGCTGTGAGTGCTTTTGAAATTTTCACCATTCTAGGATGTTCTACAATACCAATGTTACAATCCACCACATTCTCTTCTGAATACTATACAACAGGTTTTAGAGGTGTATCAGCTTTCGAAAATATCCTTTCTAAAGGTACCAAACCTTTTGGGATGAAATTACCTTTTAGTTCAATAATCTTATGGCCAGCAATTTCATTTTCAGCAATCTCTTCAACATCTCCATCCTCATCTTCTTCTTCTTGATCAATCAAGGAATTAGAAAACTCATGTGTAAGCTCCAAAAATATTTTAATTTCAATGTCATCTTCAAACACTCTCCACTGCTTTAAATTATCAAGTATAGAAGGTCTGTACCTAATCTCAATGGGATACCTCAACTGTGTGGTTTTGGGAATTCTAAAATGTGT
This sequence comes from Pseudotsuga menziesii, assembly GCA_001517045.1. NCBI lineage: Eukaryota > Viridiplantae > Streptophyta > Pinopsida > Pinales > Pinaceae > Pseudotsuga > Pseudotsuga menziesii. The sequence continues at coordinate 242,295 of LPNX010615885.1, forward strand.
AGCAGCTAAGGCCAATGAATCAACAGTCTGATTATGGTCCCTTGGAATATAGGTAATGTTAAAAGCTACAAAATAATTATCGATCATGTCCCATACCTCATTCTGGTAGACTTTCAGCAAATCCTGTTTCACTTGATAGTTGTTCCTCACTTGCTGAACAACTAATTCAGAGTTGCCATATGCAGAAATCTATTGAATGCCCAAATCTTTAACAGCCTTCAATCCTAACAGCAAAGCTTCATATTCAGTAGTATTGTTTGTAGTAATGAATTCTAATTTATACATCAGCTTGATTGTTTCACCACCAGGGGATATGAGAAGAACCCCTGCTCCAGCACCTTCTTTGCAAGATGATCCATCAAAGTATAATTTCCAAAGCTCATCTTCTTGTTCCTTCTGCATTTAACTGGATGTTCCTTTTCAACCTGTAACAAATGAGAAATATTGTCACCATCACTAAAATGTAACATGCAAGTACCCAAATCTTTATCAATAGCATATAGAGGATGGTTTGTAGGGTTCTTTTCATCTGTCACAATATAAGAAAATTGAAGCTCTATGTATAGCCTTCTATTTTCTCCTCCAAACACAGGAATAGTAGCATATGATAAATCCATTTGTAAAGTCCCACCAACTTTCTTTTCCCAAGACCTAGAGAGAAGTAACCCAAATTTAGGTGTAAGATCTTCTACCACCACGTCCATGATTACACTTTTCATCGGTAACTAAGCCAAACTAACAACCATGTATTTAATCACACCCAAACACTTTACAGCTCATGAATCAAATGCATACAAATCATGATAAGTTTTGGTTATACTCAGACCTAAAGCCTCCATGACATCCTTAGGCATTAGGTTGCGTGATGCTCCTGAATCTAAAAGATAGTTATGTATCATTTGTTCATGGACTATCAGAGTAATGTAAAATGGAGGTGAAGCACCTGCTTCATTCTTAGTTTTTTCAACCAAAGCTGATCCAATAAACATCTTAGGATTTTCTTCTTGCATATTCACTGTATCAGAAAGGGGCTGATTGTTTGCTGAACCAATCATTTTAAGAACTGATTCTTTGTAAGAAGGATTTTTCATTAGTTCAGTAAAAGGCATGGGAATCTTCATTTTTCCTAATTCATTTTCCAGATTAAAATTTTGCATAGTTTTATTTACCTCTTCAACCTCCACACTCTTCTTAATCTTATCCTGAATTTGTTTTTTCTCTGACACAGGATTAGATTGTTGTTTAGTAGGTACAACTACCTTCTTCTTTGGGTTCTGTACTACTTGTTTTGGGCCTGACCTCAAATTCAAAGTCTTCTTTGGTTCATTCTGATAAACATCAGCAGTTACAGCAGTCATTTTCAGATTCAAATTATCCTCTGTTTCAAACATATCAGCATCATAATATTCTTCATTTAAAAATTCTTCTTCAGTGACAAAACCCTCAGTCAATTGTTCTCCCAAATAGTTCATATCCTGATTTGTGTCTTCAAATAACACTTCTTCATCGATCTCTTCTTCATCAACAACATTGTTCTGAAGAGGTGGTGGTACCCTCTAATCCTCAGTCTCTCTCCTTTCTCGTTGAATATCATTATTTCTTTTCTCTCTAGGTATGAAACGAGGAGCAAATTGTCTTCTGAATTGGTTTTGATTGTTAGGGTTTCTTTCACCTTCTTGAACAGGCTTGCTTGAATTTCTTTCTATTTCTAACTTGTTTAATTTTGCAGTTAAAATCTTTACTAACTTGGCCATCTAATCAATTTTGCCTTCTGAAGAATGAGATGTTGAAACCCCTGGAGCTGCTTCCTTCTTACCTTTCCTGTCATACATCTGCTGAGCTATTTCCTTGTTCAATATATTGGAAGCCAATATATTAGACTCAACCTCTAATAGTGCATCCTGCATGTTTAGTAAAGAAACAGGTCTTATTTCTCTCAGTAGCAATGAAAATTCATGGTTGAAAGCATTTGCATATGTGAGTTTTGCAGATGTCTCTGAAGGTTTTATTTCTGCATGAATTCTGCTGTACATTTTATTAAATCTCTTTGAAAAGTTTGCAATGGTTTCATCCTTCTTTATCCTAAGGGCTCCAAACTCAGTTATATAATAAGTATGGTCTTTGGTATCACCCCATTGTCCCATGAAGAGGTCCTGAAGCTCTTCTATGATGGTGACAGGATTTGCAAGAATATCCCTAAACCATTTTTTGACATTTCCATCAAGGCTCTGCACAAACATTCTCATCCATACGTCCTTAGCTTCAATGTTCTGGTTATCAGCATAACTGAGAAAATCTTCCCAGTTCTCTTTAGCTGTAGTTTCACCCTGTCCATTAAACCTAGGAAGGTATTTCTGATAGTCACCTCTAGGAAGTGCATTCAAAGGGTGAGGCAAAACTAATGGTGCATATCTGGCTGCAACCATTCGGTACATCATGTCTATAGGTTGATTTTGGGCTACCATTTTAAGGATGGATGACTTTGGTGATGGAGATATTTGGCTGGAACTTGGCTAAAAATGGGTTTTACCTACTTTCAAATGAAATAGAGGTATCTTACCAGGAGATATTGTTTTTGCCTTTTTGAAGGATTGAGGATTAGTGAAAACTTGAAAGTTACTGACAGGAATTATAGGCTTTAACCAAGGTGAAGTTTCTTCTTCTTTTCTCAGAATAGATAAAGGTGATGAACCATCCAACTGATTAGGGTCACATGGGGCTGGTAATGACTGAGACCTTCTAATCTGTTAGAATAATCAACCCATAGTTAGCTACCTTAGACATTAATTAATCCAGTTTTTGTCTTATTTGCCTAGTTTCCATATTCCACCTTATGCAAGTTGTCCTCCACACATACAAAGTGGTCAAAATTGCTAAATTTGAGTCATGGGGAACTTGGGAAACCACTTGGAATCAAATCTACTTTATTCCTGGCCTTCCTAGTGCATGTCTGCTTTTTCTGTTTTATTGCATGCTTTTTCTGAGTTTTAAGGCAATTGGGAAAGTTTGATTAGGTGAAGTTAACTTGTTTTTTGTCCTCATCATACTCCACTCTTTTATCCTAAGAAAATCATGTATTAGTTTTCCTTCCATTATCTATTATCTTGCCTAATTTATTTTTCCAATTCGTGAGCTCCTAGATAGATTTGGAAACTGCTTTATGCACCTATGGGGGATTTGCTTAGATTTAGTAAGCCTACTTTTGACCAAATTTGAATGGCATCCTTATGCATTCGAATATCTCATGTAATTATTTATTTTGGTAGCCTATGACTTCATAGTTTTGGCTATTGTACACTTATTCAATACAGATTAGTGTTCTGCTCCATATTCAGTCTCCTTTTTGTGTAATTTGCATGTGTAATTGGCAATTTTTGTGAGTGTAATTGTTCTAACACCTAGGTTCAATTTCCACATGGTATCATATCCTTTGTATATTTATTTCTCTCCTTCCAATTTTTATTGCAGGTTTGACATCATTGACTGGGAGCATTCTGCTGACTAAAGGGACAATTTCTAAGCTATGGATCAATCTCAAAAGATCATCTTGACTCCATTTAACTTCTTTGAATGGAAAGCAGAGATGGAGATACTTTTGAGAGAGAAAGGACTCTACAGAGTGAATATTTCAATAGAAGCAGATCCCAATGCAGCTGCAGAGAAAATTAAATGGCACAACAGGAGGGATGAGGCCTATGGTCTCCTCTGTCTAAGCATATCCAAAGACCTCCTTTTCCATCTTAATGGATTAACATCACCAAATGAAGTATGGGAGAATCTTGCTGAGATTTTTGGTAATATAGATGAGATGAGGGGACATAAAATTGAAAATGAATTGATCTCCCTGAGTCCCAATAGCTTTGAATCCCTGCAACTCTATTTTTCCAAGTTCAAAGCCCTTGTTTTGCAGCTAAAATAGTGTGGGATCAAAAAGAAGGAGGAGCAACTAGTTTTGTCCATACTCTCGAAGCTTGGCCCTGACTATTCAATGTTTTCCTCGACCTTCCATGCCTCAAAGTTGACAGCTCAAGCTTGGAAAATGCCTAGCCTTGCAGATTTCATGGAATCTCTCACACAAGAACAAGATAAATTGGTGATGATGGGCACCATCAAACCTTCCAAAGACCAAGCTCTAGTTGCTGGAGATTCAAGGGTGGATTCAAAAAGCAAGAAGAAAGCTAAGAAGCCACCTGAGCAAAAGAGAGACAAGAACAAGTCTCCAGAGGAGACCGAAAGCTCTAAGAAGAACCCCTAGAAGAAGAAGAACAAAGGAGAAATGAGCAAGTGCGCATACTATAGTAAGGGAAATCATCCTAAAAGCTCCCACATGAAGAAGAAAATTGACATGCTGACCCAAATCCTGGAGAAGAATGGAATCTCCCTTCCTAACAGCTCAAAGAAGAGGGAAGGAGAATCAAATTTAGAAGACAGAGAGAGAGTTCATGCATTGGTTGCTGGCACATCAAGCTCACCTAGTTTCATCATTGATTTTGGAGCTTCAAGACATATGGTTTTGACCAAGGAGGCTTTCACCTCACTTGACATGTCGAAAGGTCCACCAATTGTACTGGGAGATGACTCTCTCACTGAAACTTTGGGAAAAGGGAGGATTGATCTTGACCATGGTAAGTTCAGCAATGTATTGTATGTTCCAGGTCTTGCCTCTAACCTCTTATCAGTGTATTAGATGACCCACACAGGGTCTCCAAAGAAGTTCATACTCTCCCCTGATGAAGTTGAGATCACAAAGGTCTCAAGTGGTAAAGTCATTACAAAAGGAGTTGCAAATCACACTTCAAAGGTATACATGTTCTCACACTTCCTACCCTACTCAAACCCCTCTGCTCTTCTGATCCATGCTAATGAGGCAAGCAAGATTTGGCATGAAATATTTGGCCACCTCAATTACAAGTATCTTTCTGATCTTAGTGAAAAATAAATGGTCATAGGGTTACCAAATATTAAGTTTTCCAAAGGAGTCTGTCAAGGTTGCATCTTAGGAAAACACCTAGAGCATAAATTTGAGAAAGCTAGTCATGAGAGAACCTCTGCACCTTTTGAGTTGATCCATAGTGATGTTGTTGGCCCATTTCCTCATATGTCAATGAGTCAGGCCAAATATGCATTGACATTCATAGATGACTTTTCCAGGTATTGCTGGGTTTACTTCCTAAAACACAAGTCTGAATTTTTTGGCCTCTTCAAAGTATTTAAGGCTTTGGTTGAAAACCAGTCTGGAAGGAAACTCAAGGTCCTTAGATCCGACAATGGTGGTGAATATGTCAAGTCTGAGTTCATTCAATATTGTACAGATGCAGGTATTCATATCCAACATTCTATCCCTTACACACCACAAGAAAATGGTGTTGCTGAGAGGAAGAACAGATCACTGAAAGAGATGGCAACATGCATGATGGAGGCTAAGAATTTGCCACCAAAGTTTTGGGCCGAAGCTATAAATTGTGCAGCCTATATCCAGAATAGTGTGCATCATAAACATCTTGATGGTATGACTCCTTTTGAAGCATGGAGTGGGCACAAGCCAGATGTGACCCATTTTAGGATTTTTGGCTCAAGGGCTTGGGCTAGAATTCCAATAGAAAAGAGGAAGGCTTTGCATCCCAAAATCCAAGAGTGTCTATTTGTTGGGTACTTTGAAGATTAAAAAGGGTGTGATCTGATCAATTTGAGCACAAACGAATCCTTCATTGAAAGGAGTGTTCAGTTCCAAGAATAGCCTTTAGCAGCAGTGGAATTTGGAGAATCCTCTTCACCACCAGAACCATTAAATGTAAGTGAAGAGATAGTTGAAGTTGCTGATTATGATATGTCTGATAATGATGATTTAATTGTAGATCCTAATAGTCCTACAAGACCAAAATTGGCAGCAAAGACCATTCATGCAGCTGGAGAACTAGCTGGAAATCGTAATGATCCTAGGAAGACTAGATCTCAGTTTGAGAGTGCTCTATGTGTGAAAGACCCTTTGTTTGCAGAGAAATGCTATCTTATGGTTGAATCAGACCCACAAACATATGAATATGCAGCACATTATCCAATATGGTAAACAGCTATCAAAGAAGAGTTCAGCTCACTCCAGAAGAACAACACTTGGGAGTTGGTTGATCTTCCCCTAGGGAGGAAGATAGTTCAGTGTAAGTGGGTTTACAAACCCAAATTTGCTGCTGATGGTTCACCTTTGAAATATAAGGAACTATTGGTAGCCAAGGGATACTCATAGGTACATGGCATAGACTACAATGAGACCTTTGCACCAGTGGCAAAGATGGACTCCATCAGACTAGCTTTAGCCATTGCAGCTTTGAAGCAGTGGGAGGTACATCACATGGATCTGAAGTGTGCTTTCCTGAATGGAGATATTACTGAAGATATTTACATGCAGCAGCCTCAAGGATTTTCTACTAATCCATCTCTTGTGTGCAGGCTAAATAAATCATTGTATGGGCTTAAGCAAGCCCCCACGGCTTGGTATGCCAAGATTGATAGCTTTCTGCTATCACTGAATTTTGCTCGATGCAAGTCAGATCCAAATTTCTATTTGAAGCTGATTCATGGTTCATTAATGATTATTTTCTTGTATTTTGATGAACTTCTCATTACAGGAAGCTCAAAGGATGAAATTGCCTCCTTGAAGGATGCAATGAACCATGCATTCTCAATGAGTGATTTGGGCTTATTGAGCCAATTCTTGGGGCTTGAGATTGATCAAACCAAACATGGAATAAAAGTACACCAGTCCAAGTATGCCTTGGATTCACTAAAAAAATTCAACATGAAGGACTGCAAGCCCAACAAGACTCCCTTCCTTTCAGGAGTTAAGCTTGAAGAAGCAGATTCTTCACCTATGGTAAATAATACATTGTATAGACAATTGATTGGGTGTTTGCTGTATCTTACACATACTCGACCTGATATTTCTTATGCAATAATTGTGGCTTCAAGATACATGGATCAGCCTCATGAGATCCATTGGAGAGCAGCCAAAAGGATCGTTAACTTTGTTAAGGGAACAAGGACTCATGGGATCTTCTACAAAGCTAAATTTGATCTTGATTTGATTGGCTTTACTGACAGTGATTGGGTAGGTGACAACACAGATCGAAATTCAACATCAGGATATGTGTTCATGCTTGCTGAAGGACCAATTAGATGGTCAAGCAAGAAACAGAGTTCCATTGCACTCTCATCTACAGAAGCATAGTACAGAGGAGTTGTAAATGCAGCAACTCAATGTTTATGGTTGCAGGGTTTACTTGGTGAGTGTGGCTTCGAATAAAAATACTAAAATACTATCTATTGTGATAATCAGAGTACCATTTGAATCTACATTGATCCAGTTCAGCGATAGAGAACCAAACACATTGAGATCCATATGCACTACATCAGATAGCTTGTGCATGATGGCACCATTCACCTACTCTTATGTTCATCTTCAGAACAAGTAGTAGATATCTTCACCAAAGTTTTTGTGAGAATAAATTTAGCAATCTCAAATCACCGCTGGGGATTTCTGATCATGCTTTGAAGCATGAGTGATGACAAGATTTTCAAATTTTGTTTTATTGTCCATGTTTAAGGGAGGATTTTTCCCACTGGGTTTTTGCCTCTTTTCTTGGTTAAATGGACATGCAGTATGTAAAGGGTGACTAATCCTTGTTGCTAGGCCCTATAATTTTCTGATATTTTACTCATAAGTCAAGATTAAGGGGGGGTGTTAGAATAATCAACCCATAGTTAGCTACCTTAGACATTAATTAATCCAATTTTTGTCTTATTTTCCTAGTTTCCATATTCCACCTTATGCAAGTTGTCCTCCAGACATCCAAAGTGGTCAAACTTGCTAAATTTGAGTCATGGAGCACTTGGGAAACCACTTGGAATCAAATCTGCTTTATTCCTGGCCTTCCTAGCGCATGTCTATTTTTTCTGCTTTATTGCCTGCTTTTTCTGAGTTTCAAGGCAATTGGGAAAGTTTGACTAGGTGAAGTTAATTTGTTTTTTGTCCTCATCATCCTCCATTCTTTTCTCCTAAGAAAATCATGTATGAGTTATCCTTCCATCATCTATTATCTTTCCTAATTGATTTTTCCAATTCATGAGCTCCTAGACAGATTTGGAAACTATTTTATGCACCTATGGGGGATTTGCTTAGATTTAGTAAGCCTGCTTTTGACCAAATTCGAATGGCATCCTTATGAATTCAAATATATCATGTAGTTATTTATTGTGGCAGCCTATGAATTCATAGGGTTGGCTATTGTACACTTATTCGATACAGATTAGTGTTCTGCTCCATATTCAGTCTCCTTTGTGTGTAATTTGCATGTGTAATTGGCAAATTTTGTGAGTGTAATTGTTCTAACACCTGGGTTCAATTTCCACATAATATTCCTTGTTGTTTTCAATATCTGTTCTGGGTCTGAAACACCCAGCTACAAAGGTGAAATAGGTTTGTTTCTAGTTCCAATTCCCCTAGTAGCCACTGTGACAAACTGGTGAAAAGTAGTCTTAAAGATATGCTGATTTAAGTTCACCTCTTAAAACCATGGAAATGATAAGTATCCCAGGGAAAAATATGTTTTCAACTTCGTTCCCTGGAAATGGTCAATTATCACATAGTCTATTTATCTTCAAACTCTCACAATCTACCCGATCACACAGTTTAGGAAATCTTTTGTACCAAATTGCAACAATTTGACCTAATCACAAAATTCAGATACCTCCAATAGTTCTGCTCTGAAGTTTACTAATTTAAACAATGAATAATTATATATATTGGTTAATATTTCATCATTCATAGTTTATTGAGTGAGCAAATTCATATCCTCCCTTTGAATTTTGACATTCTGAATTTTATCAGAAAACCCCAAATTAAAAAAACCCTATCAAATGCCATGTGAGGTACCTGCTAAGAAGCTCAATACAAGCACTGAAATGTGATCTCTTCAACGGTTAGGTGTCGAATTTCACATTCCAACTGTCTCTAGCTGTCCATATCACTTCAAACTGTTGTTGCTGGAAAACCCTAATTCTTCATTCAGTTGTAAAAAATCTGATTTCTCATCAATATGTTCTCACAATGACTTTCAATACCTTCGTATCCTTCAAATTAAGAACATAGTCCCAAAAAATATGCTTCATTCCACTCGCTGTCATCATTCACCCTGTGTTGCATGCAATCACCACGATTTGTCTCATACAATGACTATCCACCTGTTTCAATGATAAACTTGGCAAGACATGTATCAAATGTGACAAATGATGAGGTTTACACCTCAGGGACAAGAAACCCCAAAAAATCAGACTGAAAAATAACAATTTTGGCATTTGCGACTTTCTTGTAGCACTCTAGTGTATTAATTTTGCTCTTGCGCTACCAGAAAGTCCTAACACATAATTTCACCTCATTAAATCACTAATCAGGTTTAAGACTTGGTTTATATGCTTAATCTCGACCTTAGTGTCATTTATGAAACCATTTAATCAATATATACCTTGTAGAACCCTTCAAGAATGAACTCTAAGCAAAATTTATAAAAGCAGGCTTAAAAATAAGAAAAATCAAAATGATGAAAACTAAAAGGCTTGAACTCAAAATTAACCTTTATAAACCAAAATTTCCTAGAAGCAAAAAACATTAGCAAGTTTCAAAAACATAAACAAAAGCATAAAACTAAGGAAGACAAAATCATGACCTAACAATGCTCATTCCTAATATTTTCCTCTATCATATATTGTAACAAAGTGCTCATTGTGCTCAGGACTTTACATCTGATTAGTTTTTTTAAAGATGAGAAAATAAATTGATATTGGAGTTTTGTTTTCAAGCCCTTTAATTAACATTTGTAGGGCTTTTTGAATGTGTAACATCTGATGATAAGATGAATTCATTTTCAGTTGTTCGAAAGAAGACCTCTTTTCAAAAACACAAAGAAGAAGAATATCCTAATAAGAAGATATCCCCATATGTTGAATATTTCAATGTTTTCAAAACCTAAAATTAAATAATTATAGTATTTTATTTTACAACCATTTACTATTTGGAACTCCCATTTATCATTTGGTTTTTGAGAGAGGATGATGAGGCAGATCATGTGTATGAAGAGTTCTTGAAATGTTTCAAAACAGATCGTGTTCTTGGTGGGAAATCATTTGTTAGAAGGGAAACTATTGATCCCAATGAGCACTTGAAAACTGGAAATGAAGGTTTGTGTCAAAGTTCATGGTATACATAAATATTCTCTTTGTTGTTGATGCTAAGAATATTAAAAGGAATTTCTAATCAGTTATGTTGTGGTGGGTGGATCATCAAATGATGGGACCTCTGTCTCAAAAAAGGGAAGCATGTGATTATACAACCCCATATATTTAGGCCATTTTATTGTTTTGCTCATTCCTGATATTTACCTCTATCAAATATTCTAATAAAGTGCTCATTGTGATGAAGTGCGAATAATTGGTTTCAGCTAGAAGTATTTGTCAGGTTTTAAGAAAAGGTTTATTCTTGCATAAATAGCTATCTTATTGAAAATATGACCATAATAGCACTTTTCATGGTGCATTATATCCTCAAATATAAAATCCCTTTTGCACCACATCTTGAAGGAGATCTTTGGCTTGCTCCATCAAAAAAACCGCAAGTACCTAACTTATGAATAGGTACTGAGTTAATTTTTAAAAGAATTGGAGAGATAGAAATAAACTTGTAATTCCCAAATATTACCTCTCAGAGTGCCACTTTCAAATGGAGGGATTATTTTTACCTTCCAAAATGCCTTCATTCCTAGAAATCCAAATTTCAATCTAATTTCACATTTATTCCCCCTTCTTTACATTAATAGGTTTTGAGGTTTTCTTCCTATCTCGTAGTTCTATCAGTAACTAAAAATATAACTTAATACAAGATATGGTTATGAAATTGAATAATTATATGAATATCCCACTATGAGATTTGGATATGGCCTAAAATTCATAACACTTGCTATTTTTTCCATTCCTTTTATATTTTCCAAAGAAAACCTTGTTGGGAAAATCAAGGGACACTTCCCCACATTCATGGATGGCATCCCTATCAAAACCATCGGTGTAGACCAGTGCACCTCACTTAGGGAAATTTGAACATGGCACTTGTTGGCATGGAACTAACCAAATGCCCAACATTGTTAGTGAAAACCGATTCATCTAACCCCTTGGGACATATGGTTGTTCTTTTATGAGAATTTTAACTAGTTTGTCCCTTATATCGATATCTATGAGGTTCAAAATGTCTTACATTGGAATAGCTGATCTATATAAGAGGGGTCTTTGAATCAAGTAAACACTATTTTTAAAAATTGTTTCCATTGTGCCAAGTTGATTGTATAGAACTTGGAAGAACCAAAAGATAAAATATACTCTGTTGTCTTCCATGGAATTTATTCATTGCCGTCATATGTTTTCCTAGAATATGATTTCTTAAGAAAATGTCACTTGTTGTCCTTATTTTCTCCAATTTGCTATTGAGGATTTATTATCTACATGTTTTCGTTGAAATGTCAAATCAAGTTTAACCACAGTTTTAATTTGAGCAAAATTTTACATCTCTTGGTTCTCTTCTCCTTTGATGTCCTTTCCTTCATGAGCAGTCTTCTTCCTAGATTGGTCCTCTCCTTCAATTTCTGTTGTTTTCTTATAGATCTTCTAATTTCTCCATCGCCTCTACAAGTTTGAATTCCATATCATCTTTTCATTCTTCAGTCTGGTTATTGATTCCTAGTGCTTCTTTTATAAACTCTAGGGTCCACCCATTCAACATGATTTGAGGATTCTATTTTAATCCAATTTCTCAACAAGATGCCCTGAATATGGAATTCCATCTCTAGTGTAAATTTATAAAACGTTTTCCCCAAAGTAGTCAAAGTTCTCCTAATCTTGGCTCTCTTATTCCTATTTCTCTAAGGGATATCTTTTAGGTGGTTTGCAAGGGTTGGAATTAAGCGTCTTGTTTCTAAATGGTTTCTTAATTCCCCACCTATTAGAACAATAATCCACTCATTAACACCTAATTACACTACTTAATCATTTTTATTTCTTTTTAAGCTTTAATACACGATGTGGTGGACTAGAGGTGCTTAGTTGGACAAATGCCAAGTCATATTGGGGATTTCACACCCACATGAGCATTCCAGCTCCATAAAATTACAGCTACATATGTGCCCCCATAATTTCTGGTGTGCTCCCATTCATTGAATGTGGACATGCAAGTTGACTTGGAGCGCTAGAGTGGGATTTTGGCCAATTTTGGCTTGATTTGGTGCATTAACGGCTACATTGAGACTGTATACCACCCAGATTTCCACACACATGTTTTAAAAGGTGTAATCATTGACCCACAACACATAATCATTGTCTACTCAACAATTAGTGGTTGTTTGGGGTGATTTGGGACATGATTAGCCCACCTAGGGGGGTTTGATGCCATTTTGGAAATTTTGACTTTTATGCTCACAATTGGATTCAAAAGCCTCACAAAAATACTATGGTGTATTATATACCTGATAATAACAAGCTTCATGGTTAGATAGTCCATAAATTGTCTTGTTTGAGTTCACATTCTGTGTGTTATTTGTCTTTCATTTCATGGTTTTTTGCCAGTTTTGCAACAAATTGATTTGTGAGATTCACTAACGCTCCTATATTATCCTGTTGTTTGATTTTATCACATAGTATTAGAGCATGTTGGATATTTTTGAGTTGCAGATCAATTCAAAGTGATTTGAGCTGCATTTTTAGTGGAGTTCTAGGTAAAATCGAAATTGTGTTTTTGTAGAACATTCGGAAACCTATTCATCATCATTGTAGAAAGAAATGGAGGCTACCCACATCATGATAGCATCCTTAAATTTATTTGATTGTAAGGTAGAGATGGTGATTCAGCTGACAACCAAAGGGCTTTACAGGGTTACCATGGGCACTGACGTGGAACCAAATTTTGTAGTTTAGAAAGCTAAGTACTTCAATAGATTGGATGAGGCATTTGTATTGTTGTGTCTAAGCATATCGAGAGAGGTATTGTTCCACACTGACAGTTTGACAACACCCAATGAGGTATGGGTAAAACTAACGACTCTATCTGGGAAAACTGATGAGTTACGTGGTCACCAACTTGAGAATGAGCTTATCAGATTGAGCCCAGTGCACTATGACACAATCCAGGACTTATTCACCAATTTGAAGTCACTTGTGTTACAGTTGAAGCAATGTGGAATTGGAAAGAAAGAGGAACAATTGATCTTGTATATACTTTTAAAGTTGGGAGCAGAGTTCTCAATTTTTTTGAGTACATTCCACTACGTCAAGTTAACACTTCGAAAATGGAAAATGCCCAGTCTAGAAAAATTCATTGAGTCACTCACGAAAGAGAAAGACAAACTTGTCCAAATGGGCACCATCAATACCAAGGATCAAGCACTAATAGTGGGAGTTTTGAATTCCTCAAAGGGAAAACCTAAATCCATTGATGAAAGTTTGAATCCTCCAAAGGAGAAGGATAAGAAGGGAAAAGAGAAGGCCAAATGCACTTATTTCCACAAGGGATGGCATCTAGAGATCTCATGCATGAAAAATACCATTGACACCATGGCATAGCTACTAGAGAAGAACAACATTCTAGTCCCTGAAAGCGCAAGGAAGAAGGATGGCACCTCCAGTTCAAATGAAAGTAAGGAGAAATGTCATGATTTGGTGGCAGGAACTTCTAAGTCTTCATATTTTGTCATTGATTTGGGGGCTTCCAGGCATATGGTAGCCAATAAAGATCTCTTATTTTCCATGAGTTCAAATGATGGACAAGGGGATTGGGAGGATTGATTTAGAGAATGGGTACTTCAGTGAAGTATTGTATGTACCAGATCTTGTACCAAATTTGCTGTCAATTTATCAGATGACTCATACAGGAGAGCCAAAGAGAGTGACCTTCACTCCATACATGGTAGAGATTGCAGATATCTCAACATACTAAGTCATTTCAATTGGGTTTGCAGACCACTATGAGAGAATGTACAAGTTCTCTAACTTCCTCCCCACTTCCAATGACCAAACACTTCTCTCACATGCCAATGAGGTTTTGAATCTATGGAATGAGAGGTTTGGTCACATCAACTACAATTACTTGTAGGAACTACATAGAGATGAGATGGTGAAAGGACTTCCACAAATCAGATCAATAGATGGAGCATGCATTGGGTGCGTAGTTGGGAAGCATCATGAGTGTTGTCGCCTTTCACACACTTAGGTTACGTGGCAGAAATCTTCAAGCCACTCAGTGTGTCCTTGGGGGTAAGTCTCAAGTCAAGGCTGTCACCTTGTTCTTGACTCCTCCATTCAGGATAACTCCTAACGAAGCCAAGGGGGGTAGGCCCTATTAAATTACTAAGGTTAATTACTTAGTGTGATGGTGTTATATTGATTAAGTTGTTTAGGAGTTTTGAAATGAACCAGTGGAAACAAAAGATAACAAGATGTAAGATTTAAAGTAGATAAGCACAGTAATGACACTCAATATATATATATATATATATATAATTTAAATAAATGATAAAATAAATCACCAGTGCCTTAAATGGAGTCAACAGGAAAATAATGTGCTTGCATGCACTTGAATGAATGTTTTGTAAATGTCTCTTGGTATATTTTAAATTAATGTGGAATGTGAATGAATTAAATTAGGCAAAAAGGGGACTCCAGATATACCCGAGAGGTACTTGGAGTATGTCCAAAAGTGAACTTTCACAGCTACCCGCAAGGTGGTTTGTGGGCTGGAATGGAGACTTGGAAACTATTGTTCATAATGCAGCAATCAGGGTGTGACAGAGATCGGCACCTCGAGGTCACTTTCTAGTTGTTCCCACTCCTTTGGGTATTTTTCCACCGTTTACAGTTCATTCGAGGCGTTGGATTTTCTCCTGATGGTTTGTCAATTTGGGAGGTGAAGACTAATTAATATAGTCACTCAAGTGATTTTTATGCATCTTGACTTATCAAATGAACCACATCCAAGTACAGAGCATACACACTAGAGTCTTTGTTATTTTTAGTAAATTTTAAAACCAGTGTTCTTATTAAAAAGAAAACCCTCCAGGAACCTCTTTCGGTCCAAGTGGAACTCAATCGGGGAATCAAGGAGGGGTTGATTTTATTATGGTTATTAAAAAAATTAATGAAAATGGAATCAGAGATACACAACACCGGTTTTCTAATTAGTCTTACCACGCATCTCTTTCCCCTTGTGGGTCAATCGGGAAGTCGTGGGGTAAGTAGTATGATTACTTTTGAATTGAAAATATGGAATAATGAAAAATATTATCAAATTATACAATCATGCATGTCAATACTAAACTAGAACAGAAAAAGGGGAAAAATGCAAAAAAGTGAAACGGACGCGGATCCCCCCAGGGGGGATGGTGAATAGGCTCGAAAGAGCCTATTGGAAAATATTTTTATTTTTATTAGCAGAAATTAAAATATAATAAAACTGAAATTAATCCACCTTTTCCTTATATCGAATGAGACCAAAGGTTTACAAATTGAAAAAAATTGAAATTTTGGAAGACAGAGATCCCCTAGGGGGTTTCGAATGGTCCAAAAATTCTTTCCGGACAGCGCCTCCTCCTCTTTTATTTTACACCTGATAAAAACCATAAATATTATCACATTTAAATATGCCCAAAAGTACTTTGAAAGTGCTTTTGGATGAACAAACGTTTTACCCAAAAATTCTAAGTTAAAACTCGTTTTTAAAGAAGCAGAAGAGGAACCAAGGAAAGCAAGATTTCCTTGGGATATTGGCCTTCTTTGGGGGAAGCCAATATGAAGCACTTAAATTTTTGAATATAAATTTTTATATTCTAAGGAAACAACCATGCATTCAACAAGCTTCAGATCTACTTTCACAACCTTGAAAAATGACAGTTTTCCCTAAAACTAGATCTAGAATGCTTGTTAATTTTCTTTTAGGAATGAGATATAGTTTATGAGATTTAAGGCATAAATATCTATGTAAAATAAACTATTAAATTGATAGATATAAACAATTTTAAAGCTGCAAACAAGTAATCGGACTAATTTTAGAAAAAATTGAAGGAGGAAGAGAAAAAGAAGAGCATTTTTGTTGGAAGCCTCGAAGATCAACCGTGGAGATTTCCGGTGGAATTTTGAGGGACTATTCCTTTGAATGGTTTTGGAGAGAGTGAATAATTAAACTAGATCAAAATCCTCTCCAATCTAGGAACCTGCAATTGAATCCAAAGACTTGCCAAAATACTTGTGAGATTTGGTTAATACATACATAGAGATTTTAGAATAACATGCATTTAAACTTATAAAACATGTTAAATCTAGATCTCTCAACATGCATAAAAAATGAAAGAGATGTCCAATAAACTTATTAAAAAACTCCTTTCCTATCAAGATTATAATAAACTTATTATCAATCTTAGAAATGAATCCACAAACAAACTGCAAATTATGAACATAGATACAGGTTACCTCAGTGAAACATGGCAATGCTCATCCACACATACAATGACATGACACCATCTTGCCTCCAAAGCTTCACTTTATTCCAATAGCAAAAGATATTACATAGTATTACAACATCAATGGCTCCTCAATCCAACTCTAACTAACTCGTAAAGGAGGAAGGAATGCTTTATTTATACACAAAATTGAAACCCCAGCCCAGATGGGGTGCAAATCCCAAGGAGATAGACCACTGCAGCTGAAGGAGAGTCCATCAATGCCTGATCTGAAGCTGAATTGAGCTTCTACTGAGTCTGAATGTCAATCAGGGAGCTGATTGAGCTGACACATCAACCTGCTGAGTGAATCATCAACCACAGAGCTCCTAGAAGAGCCCACACGTGTGGAGGATAGAGAGAGGGCACAATTTGCCATAAATGAAGATGAAGTTCAACTCTGGATCCACCCAGATCACCTTTTTCAGTCAAGGATTTGTCATATCCAGTCAATATGGTGCCAATGAGACTAATTTCAATCAAATCGGTTGAGAATCCATTGATCTAGAATTTTGGATTTGCTCCATTATTCATCAAGTTATTAATTAAAATAATCAATAATTGATTTTTGGGGCTTTCTGACCTGAGTGATGGAAAATCACTGAAAACTAGGAAATAGTGGGTCTATACGTTTACTCGGTGCTCTTAGCTTGAAAATGAGCACCTACATGACTAAATCTGACTTCCGAACCCACTTTTATTACAAAACCAATTTTTCCAATTAAACTATTAAAAAATATCCTAAGTTTTGGAAAATTTAAATTTTAATAAAAAATACTGAAAAAATTTAAAAAAATTAAAAAAATTAAAAACCTAGGGGGACTTAGACATGTTCATATGACTCGACAATAATGCCTAGCATGTTTATACATTGACACATAGACTCTAATAACCTCATTAGGCCTAAATGCCAAGCCGACCACCCCAACTTTGGAGGTATTGAGTGAAAAACTTAGAAATTATCAGTCGTTTATTCAACAACCAATAATGACCAAGGGAAAAAACACCCTGGGCTGATCAGATTGACAAATAAAGTCTAAGAGACTGAGTCTTTTACAAACGCTATCATGCTAGATCATTTATTACAACTCCCCCAAGGGGGTATGAACATGTGATATAGTACAACAAGCACTTCCTAGAAGCACTTCTGAAGGTCTTATGAAGTCCGAACAAGTTATCCTTGTCTAGTTCACCAGGCTCACTTGATAAAAAAAACACTAAGTACAACTTAGGTGGTAACACTGAGCAAATCTATGAGAAGGGAAAATCTAGGAGAGCAATGCAACCACTTGGGTTAGTGCATTCAGACTTGATTGGTCCATTTCCCACTCCTTCATATGGTAGATCAAGGTATGTGCTGACCTTCATAGATGATTACTCTAGATTTTGTTGGGTGTACTTCCTTAAATTGAAGTCTGAGGTGCTTCAGCACTTAAATATTTGGAATTAATTGGTATAAACTCAGAGTGGGAATAATATTAAAGTCCTTAGGACTGATAATGGAAAGGATTATGTGAATAAGAACCTACAGCAACTTTTTGAGGAGAGTGGCATCCAAATGCAACACTCAACTCCCTACACACCACAACAAAATGGTGTGGCTGAGAGGAAGAACAGGTCACTCAAGCATATGGTCACTTGCATGATAGAAGCAAGGGATATAAGTAAAAAGATATGGGATGAAGCCATTAGTTGGGCTGCTCACATAAAAAATATATCCTTTCACAAATTAGTAAAAGGAATGAAACTTTATGAGGCATGGTTTGGTCAAAATCCAAATGTCTCAAATTTCAGAATTTTTGGGACTAGAGCATGGGATAGAATTCCCTATGAAAAGAGGAAATCCTTGCAACCACAAAGCAATAAGTGCATTATGGTTGGGTATGGTAAATAAAAAAAAGGTTACAAGCTCTTTGACACCTCCACTTGCAATATATTTGTTGATAGAAGTGTGAAATTTGAAGAAGAGCCAATTCCTGATTTCGATCTTGCACCAGAGGATTGCTCCTCTCCTCAACCATTCGAAGATGTAAGTGATGATACATGCTCTGTTTTTTCTGATATTCCTGATTAAAATGTTTCTGAATATTAAATTTATTAATATGACTCACCATCTAGGCCCAAGTGGGCTGAAAAAATTGTACAAGCAGTTGGAGAATTGGCAGACAATCCACATGATCCCAAGAAGACTAGATCACAAACTAGAAGAGATTCCTTTGAAAGAGATAGTTCTATTGATGATCACTGTTATATGCTGATTGGGACTTATCCTCAGTCATATAAGAAATCTTGTAGTGACCCAATATGGATATCAGCAATTCAAGAAGAATTTCAGTCCCTCCAAGGGAACAATACATGGGAAATGGTTCCCCTTCCTCCCAAGAGGAAGGTTGTTCAATGAAAATGAGTTTTCTGGACCAAAATTTCTGCTGATGGGTCTGATATGAAACATAAGGAAATATTATTTTCTAAGTCCTATTCTCAGGTCCATGATGTTTATTACAGATACCTTTGCACCGGTTGCAAAGATGGACTCAATTAAATTAGTTCTAGAGCTATCAGCTAGTAAAGGTTGGGAAGTTCACCACATGGATGTTAAAAGTGCATTATTACATGGTGAGATACAAGAAGAAATATATATGCATAATCCTGAAGGTTTCCAATAGGATCCTTCATTGGTATGTATATTGAAGAAATCATTGTATGGACTCAAGCAAGCCCCTAGGGCTTGGTATGCTAAAATGGATTTTTTTTTCTATCTATTGGTTTCAAAAGATACAAATCAGACCCTAATGTGTATTTTCAGAAACATGATGGTATTTTTCAGGTCATTTTTATTTATGTCAATTATCTCCTAATTACTTGTAGCTTCACCAATTCAATTGGCCAAATCAAGTCATCTTTGCATAGTGAATTTTCCATGACAGACCTAGGATTGCTAGGCCAATTTTTGGGCTTGGAAATTGAGCAAAATGAAAGGGGCATCAAGACAAGTCAACCAAAGTATTATTCATACCTTATAAATAATTTTAACATGGTTGAGCGTAATTCAGCCAAGTCTCCCTTTCTTTTTGGTATTAAAATGCATGAATTTGGCAATTCTCCATTGGCAGATTTTACACTCTACAGGAAACTAGTGGGAAGCTTGCTCTACCTCACTCACACAAGACCTGATTTTTATTATGATATAATTTTTGTAGAAATACATATGCACCATAAACATGATCTCCATTGGAGAGAAGAAAAAATAATTCTTCAATATGTCCAGGGAACCAAGAACTTCAGGGTGCACTACACAGCTAGTTCCACACTTCTACTAGTTGGATTTTATGGCTCAGATTGGGATGGTGATCCCACTGAAAGGAAGTCAAATTCAAGTTTTTTTTATGTTTTATGAAGGTCCCATTTTATTTTCAAGTAATAAAAATCACACCATTTCACTTTCATCGGCAGATTCCGAGTACAGGGTAGCAATCAATGCTGCTACACAGTGTGTTTGGTTGCAGGAAATTCTCCAGGAATTTGGTGTCACAGTTGACTCCCCAACCAACATTTGGGTGGACAATAAAAGTTCCATCAAAATATATACTAACCTAGTTCAGAGACAAAGAACAAAACATATTGAGATACACATGCATTACATTCGGGGCTTAGTGCATGACAGGGTGATCTCACTATAGTATTGCCCATCCACTGAGAAAACTGCTAATATTTTTACGAAGGATTTCATAGAGAAGACATTCACCTACCCGAGATATTTTCTTGGGGTGAGTGAAGGATGGTAATTTTTTGTTATTTTTTGTAGTTCCAACCCCATGTCCATTCTTGAGGCAAGGTTTTTTCCCATGAGGTTTTCCTTCTTTTCCTCAATTCATATGGACAAATAAAATTGTATTTTCTGAATTTTGTATTTGAGGTGACTTGAGCCATTGTTGCCAAGGCCTACATAATTTTGTGAGATGTACTTAGTTGTTGGATTAAGGGAGGGTGTTAGAATATTAATCCACTCATTAGCACCTAATTACACTACTTAGTCACTTTTATTGCTTTTGAAGCTTTAATACACTATGTGGTGGAATAGGGGTGCTTACTTGGACAAATGGAAATTCATATTGGGGATATCACACCCACATGAGAATTATATATCAATCAACCGGCCACATGTATTCCCCCATCATTGCTAGTGCACTCCCATTCATTGAATGTGGACAGCCAAGTTGACTTGGAGCGCTAGAGTGGGATTTTGGCCAATTTTGGCTTGATTTGGTGCATTAAAGGATGCATTGAGACTCTAAACCACCCATATTTCCACACCCACACTATCCAAGGTGTAATAATTGACCCAAAACACATCATCCATGTCCACTTAGCAATTCATGTTTTTTTGGGGTGATTTAGGACATGGTTGGCCCACCTAGGGGGGTTTGATGCCCTTTTGGCAATTTTGACATTTAAGATCACAATTGGATTCCAAAGCCTAATGAAACTCCTATGTTGTATTATATACCTTATAATAATAAGTTTCATGGTTATACATTGTGTGTTTAATTTGTCTTTCATTTCATGGTTTTTTCCTAGTTTTGCACCAAATTTGATTTGTGAGATTCACTAACACTCCTAGATTCTCCTACGGTTTCATTTTCTCTCACCACATTATCATTTTACTTAATTTGGGAAGTAGGATATACTACAACCAATCCTTTGATCAGTCATCTATCAGGAGCTTCCTTTCTTCGATCTCAGGTGTTTGGATTTGATTTTTTAGCACCGAAAAATTGCGTTAATGAAAAATATGTTGTAAGGTTATCCTTATTTTGTGCTTCATGCCAAGATTATAATAATTAATTCAGAATAGTATGTGTTGTTGGGACCAAATTTATCATCTACTCAGATTATATAGTGTTATTGTAATATATTTTGGGAATTGCTATGTAGTACTTCCCTCCTATTGAGAATATATGTTAGTCTTCATTGAACATCAAGAAGGTTATCGTCAATCTCTTATGGTTATTCTCAATTTAATTTTTAATTCAAATTCCACTATGAAAAAACATTTAAACAATGTGTGTTGCTCATCCTCTGTTGCATTCTTGTTACATAGCTGACACAAAATACGTTCACCGAGTATAGCCAATCTTGTTTGTTTTAGTTGTGACTCCCTACTAGTTACAGAAGTCGTTTTTTGTATTTTTTAATTACATTTTTCATTGTTCAACTCATCATTCTATCCAGATGGTATAGTGGTGTTGGTTATGTATTATTTTGATATAGGTAGTATTTCTCTTTTCTCTCTTCTAAAGCATTCATTGTTCCATATGATCTGTTTTTTTATATTTCAATTTTTATATTTTTTACTACAATTTATTCCATTAACAAATCTGATATTTCTATTGGATCAATAACTTTCTGCTTTAATCTTTATGAAATGTCATCTTTGTGAGGGACTAGGCAGAGGATGATAACAAATTACTTGTTTCTAATAATACTCATTGTAGATGTTATTTGAATGCCTTACATTTGACCTGAATGTGCGCCTTTGCATTATAATTGTTTATACACCATTTATTCCATGGCATGTTTGGATAAATTGAGTTTCTTTTTCACTTTATAGATTCTATTAATTTTGATTTATTTTTTAAGATTGTGTTCCTGTTCTTAATGCTCGTTTTGTTTTTTACAATAAGGGATAAAATTTTATATTAAAAGAGGGAAGTGGAAGACCAAACATCCAAATGATACACACAATTGAGATCCAAATCAAAATTTCTCTTTTAAGATGAGCATACAAGCAAAATTCTTCCTTAGCTTGTTCAAACAGTATTGAATAAACTAATTTCTTATAGAACCTTAAAAGTATAGGGTATTACAAGATGATCAAATAAAAAAACACAAGTAAAATACATTAAAAATATGGATTTAACTAAAGCAATGGTTGTTGTGGTCTTCCTCCATAAATTGGTTCTCTTGATCATGTCCTTGACCACCCATAGAATGGGGCTGATATATCATGACCATGGCAGTTTGTTGCAACGTTTCCTTCTCAATGTGATTTGAATGAGTGTAAATTTGAGGCTGACCTATAGCAGAATGAGAGCCATGATCAAATATAAGAATTCAAAAGACAATTTGTCAATTTTCTTTCCTTCTTCCTCTAGGTTTCTCTCCATCCATTTTGTTTATACTCGTGTTTCTCCATATGGATACAAAGCTATTTGATAGTTTGATGGATACCCCCAAGCTGATTGTTCACATTCCTTAAGATATTTCTTGATTTCCCCTGCCCCTTCTCTAGATTATTCATATGCCTTAAGATCTTTCTTGATTTCCCCAGACCCTTCTCCTTCAAGTGGATTAAGATTTGGGATGTTGGCCATTTTCAGCAAAAAAATCAAGGAGGAAAAGCTTAAATTTAGACCACAGTTTATGTATGCCTCCAACAAAATCCTAGGAACAACTAAAATAACACATGATGGAGTAAGTCAAAGTTGTGACAAGCAACATCCCCACCCTATAAATACATTGCAAATTCCAACAATTTATTGTCCCGAGTGTGACATCCCCAAGATTCAATACTTTGCATCCAAACTGAACTAAGAGGATTGGATTACCTCTATAAATCACTAGAAAGTGCATGAAATTCCTCTCCAATGGTTGTTGGAAATCAAAATTGACTGAAACCCCCTCTTCATTGATGGAATGAACCTCACAATCCTCTAAATTCCCATCAATTATCCCACCTATATGACCAACTCCATGTAGGATTTCCACAAAGGAAGATACACCGTGAGCTTCAAGCAAGGGATAGAGGGAGCCTATGGAACAAGGCAGTGTCATGGCCCCCTTGTGCATCTTTAAATAAGACTTGCATGCCTTGATTCAATATGGTATAGACAAGTGGATCATGTTTCTCCTAATACAAATTAATTTGATAGTGGATTGATAATCTTCTTAGTGTTGATTCCTCTCATTAAAAAGCTAAGGGAGCCACTTTTTTTTAGCAAGGTTTGCATTTTTAACCAGACCCCCTTATTGAGAAATTTTTTTGCATTCACTTGACGATTCATAGAGGAGTTGTTGGCCCACTTGACATGGAATACTTTGACCATGTCTGGGCTACTGATTTCCAAGAAATTCTTTAAAATATTCTTCTTTGAATAGTCCCTTCCTTAGATGGTTTTTCCACATCTGCTTAATTAGTAATAGGGATTGACCAAGTATCAACACATTATTTATGTGATGTGGGAGGGACACATATACTATTATTGCACTTACAATAGGATACATTCTATTATCTCCCCTCTTCTTCTGCATGTGTAAGAAGCAGCACCAGAACATGTTGAAGCACCCTCCTGCGTGACTTTTCTCTTGTTATTCTTAGGGTTTTGTATTATCATCTATGGTATGAATCTTGTATTGGAATCACAGTTTAATATTCTTACCTAAGTTACTAGGATGAAGGTCTGGATCCGGATCAAGATACAGAAAGAAAGAACAATTACAAACAAATATAAATATATTTTTATAATAAATAGAAAAATATAATGAAGAAACAAAACTAGTTAAGAAACACAAGAGTATAACTCTAAGTTATTGCCAAAAATGAGAGTGCATGCACCATAACTAATAATTTGATAAGTTTATTGTTAGAGACATTACGAATTTATTGCATTCTCTTGGAATACCTCATGGATTCTTGTTTGTTGTTAAATGTTCCTTCTACATCACAAGTGGTAGTGCAACTAGTTGTTGGAGGATTTTTCAAGGTTCGAAGGGACCCATAGGTTTTTGTATGTACACTACAAGCTTGTGTTCTCTATGTTATTCTACATATATAGAACAATCCAATGTTTTGTGGTTGTAGTCCATCTTTGATTACCCCTGTGTTTTTTATTACTAGTAATAATGGAAACCATTATCACATGGCATGTAGCTACTATTCGATTTTATTGATTTTGCATCTTTTGCAACATTGATCACCATCTCCTAGCCACTGAAAGTGAATTTCCAAATCTTGAGATGTAGAACATGTTTTTTTTGTACGTATAGAGTTCATGGATTGACCTTGATTATTTATGCATGTCTTCATATCCAGTAACTTTATTTCTCAATGAATCCTTCCTAGAAGTTGTTTTTTCCCAATTTTTGATAGTGTGGATTTTTTTCAAGTGGATTGTCTTACTCTTTTTGTGAGATAATGGTTATTTTCAACTGGTTTTTAAATTTTTTAACTTTCGGCAACTTGGTAAGGAACGCTGAAGAAAGTAGAAACCCAATCATTCCAAAAATAGAACTAAGGATGAAGTCAGTTAGCAAGATGGCATGATGTAGAAAATATAAACAACATATCTATGATGTAGTTCTTGAAAATTATTAACAATGAAAAGTATGCATGGGATTCTCAAATGATTTAGTTCTGATGTTATTTTGTTTAGATCTCAATTTTGAATCAATGTTATTTTTGTGTACATTTTCTTGTCAATGGTCGATATGAAATATTTATCTACATCTTTGTTTATGAAAAATTGGTCTTTGTTTCACTCTATTCTTTGTGATATATAAGTTTTAAGAGGAATCCAAATTTGAGTATTGGTGTGACTAGAAAATGGTTTTAAGGTAGAGAAATCCCTTCAAGACATGTGGAAAATCATGTAGTCTAGATCCTAGTGCTATAATGGATAGTAGCACTTGTAGTGACAATCTTGAACAGTTAGAATACCAAGAAGCCATATGAAAGCCACATGATCACTATGTGTGATAGACCAACCAATGGCATATGACCATCTACATGTTAGCTGGGAGGATTGGAGGAGGTCAAGTTGTCCAACATAACAACTCGACCACCCCACATGAATATAAAAAAAAAATTGGGCACAACAGAAGAATTGGGCTGCAATAAGGTGACCTATATGTGTAGAAACACAAGGTTTTACGTTTTTCAATAGAACATTGCACACAACTATTCACATTTTTGTTAGGAATAATCCCATCCCCATCCTTTAGTTAGAAGATATGGACATACTTTTTTGGTATTTCACATGTAATACTATATTATTTAAGACTCATTTCCTCCATATATCACAATTTATTTCTTCACAAGAATCAAGAAATAGGCTTCCTATCATCTCCTATTTTCTGTTACTAGACTTGCAAGGATCTGGGTTCAACTCTGCTTGTGAGCCAAATGAGTCAAAATGACTTGGGGTGAGTCATGCTTGTGTTGAATGAGTTTGAATCGTGATTAATTGAGTATGAATCACCAACTTGCAGGCTTCTAGTAAATGCTCATAAAATTCCCTTTCTATAGATGCCCAGAATCTGTTGAGCCGTGGTTATATTTTTTGTTGCCTAGTTTTATCAAGCCAAGTCAAAATCTTGAATCTTCTTCCTTGCTGAATTTTTACCCAGGAATAGTATGGTAAGATTGATTTCAACTCAGGGAATTTTTTTTGGCCATCGATATTCACTTTTGACCAAGGGAATCAATCCAGAATTACATAGGAAATACATTAATGGAAGCCTTCCTTGTTCAAAGTACATTAGGAATCACATTATCTCTATGGACGTTGCCTTATTTCTAGTACTTTCAATTTTAGTGTTTGCGAACCATCTGCTATGCCAAATTCCTATAATACATCTGACCTAGATTTTTTAGGATATTGCAGTGCTTTGTGTTTTAGCATGGGTTGTAGATATAAGCCATTTTCATGACCCTTCTCATGGTGGTATCTTGCATGGAGCTATCCATTATTTCAAGGTGAGTGAATTCACCTCTTTCTCTTGTACATGTGCAACTAGATGCATGTCTAGTTTTGATGAATTAAATGATTCATTTTTGGTCAAAATTCAAGCTAGGCACTAGATGTCGAATCAATTTATGTATTATGGACTGATTTTCTCCATGTTTTTCCATCCAAATGATTATTGTCATACCGTGTAGCTTGTTACAACCCAATTAAAGTGTGTTAGCTCAATCAAAAGAATGTTGAAGAGGAAAGAAATTAATCAGCAAGGAAATCATATGCCAATTGACAAGAATTGAGGTGTCAGGTGCCTCACTCTACATTTACAAGTGTAAAGTTTAGAACCCATGCCAGTATGTATTGCATGCTCCATTTCCTATATATAGGTGTCCCTTGTTATCTTAAGAAATGGAGCGTTGCTATTCATGTTAAAGAAAGATAGTGAAATAATATTAGACAAGATTTTCAGTAATCAAATTTCTTATTGGGTTTTGTCATTGAAATAAGGATGTACCAACTACCTAGCAATAAATCACAGTAGCATAGAAATACTGACAAACAAGAATTATGTATTCAATATATTTGTGAAGAAAACCATCTTATAAAATAGATAACTGCAATGATAAACTAACCACATCTTATTGCAATAGTCCCCCTATTCTTCCCGGCTTAGGCCTACTGCACAAAAGGTAAAATTCTTTACAACATTTTGTCATAAAAAAACATAAGATTCAAATCTACAGAGCTCCAAAATGCATTTATTTTCTGTTACGTTGTGTGATGTACAGTGGCATGATCATAATCAAGCAAACTGAATGTCTTCATGGGTGGCATAACATTCTTCTTTTTAAATTCCAACTTGAGGTCAATAGGATGCATAATTATATGTTTAAGAGTCTAAATGTGAATTTCCTAACATACGTATACATTATCTTGATTACATCATAAGATTTGAAGTGGTTAGCATATATACAAAGAAGGTCAACGCCATACGATTTAAAGTGGTTAGCATATATCTAAATAAGCTCATATCCGTTCAGACTACTTTCTTAGGTCTCTCAACTTAGAAACAATATTTGGATTATTAGTCTTTTCTTAGAATTACAAATGATGTAATCTTGGTGTTAATATTTCCCCTTTCACCAATTCTTAAAGGGTTCTAGCTCAATGGTAGAGCACCTGCTTTACAAGAAAAAGGTTGAAGGTTCAATTCCTTCATGCCCTAATGATATTGCAATATTGATGTTTTAAATAAAATATATTTTATATTATTCATCATGGCTACAACGGGGTCTCTAAACTAACTTCATATGTCACTATGATGGGGATTCAAAACTTCCCTTATATGTTACAACGAGGGGGGTTCATAACCTCCCCCAAAGGTTTGTAAAGAGTTTTAGGGGGGGTTTCAAACCACCTCCATAGGTACCTACGAGGGGAGTTTATAAATTCCCCCAAAGGTTTGTAATGAGTTTTAGGGGAGGTTTGAACCTCCTCTGCAGGTACCTATGAGTGGGGTTTCACAACAGGATTTCATCCCAAAATATGATGACAAAATCCGACGACATCCGACGTAAAGTACGTTTTTGTTGGATTTCAATGATAAAAAGCATGGTTTTGTCTGATTTCTTTTTTCCCTCTTGCATCATCGTCGATTTTCAAATTTCATATTCATAGGTTTTTCGATGAGTCTTTTTGTCAGTTAAGCAACGATAGCTAGTCAGAACTGTGACGAATAGTGAAGGTGATGAGTGGTGAAAGTATGGTTGTTGAAATTTTGACGAGCCCAGGCTATTTCTTCCGAATCGTATAAAGGAATATTTCCAACGGTAAGTAGGTTCATATATTTGGATATTCGACAACAGTGAAATTATAAATATAAACATTTTTAAATATTTTGACATGTTTTCTATAGAAGTGACGGACGGTTTGCGGAAATTATTTATTCCTCGAGGAACGGTTTGAGGAATTGTTTTATTCTTCGACATTCGGTTTGGGGAACTTTTTTTTCTTCAAGAGACAGTTTGTGGGAATGTTTTTATTCTTCGGCAAACCACCATTTGAGAAAATTGTGATGCGTGGAACTTTATTTTTAATATTTCTGATAGTATTCATTCACGAATTTTGTGACAAAATGTCAAACAAAAATATTCCTGATCCAAATGAACAAAATCGACAATTGCTTGGTAGACAATGGGATGCGTTGAAACAAAGGGGTGCTGGGATATTTTATTGTCCATGTAGTCAATGAAGGGGATTTAAGAGGAGAATAATATTGATCGCAACAACCACAAAACATTGTAGGGAACATGGACACACTAAGAGGGGGATGAATATCGTCCATTTGTAGGTTTAGCATTATAATGTTTTTTATATTTTTTTCTTTGGTAAATGTATGTATTATTTTAATATTTCCTCTATTAAGTTATAGATATTGATGTATCCATGTATTTATAAAGGAAATACATCCTATGACATATCATTCAGAGGAATTTCTTTAGAACAAGTACTGAAGGAACATGGAACAAAGTTAATGGAGAACAAGTGAATGATCATATTGAAGAAGATGATCATACTAATAACGTAGTTGAATATGATGGTACAAATACATTTATCCATGATTCATTTAATGTTAGAATGGATGACGATGATGACGATGATAATGAAAATATTGACGACTTTGATGATGTTCACAATATACCTCTTCTCGATAAGGCATATGAACCCCTTTATGAAGGATCCAAAAAAAATCTTCCCTCTGCTATATTGTTGATAATGAACTTGGAGGTTATGAATGGTATTTCAAACATATCAATCACACAGATGCTAAGGTATATAAAATAATCCATCACATATATATGATCATGATAAATTTTATCTTTATTCCTCTAATAATTGTATTGTTAATTCACAATTCAAATTAATACTGATGAAGTGTGTTTCATTAATATTATTTATATATTATATTATCTCTATTTTTACTTTTATTTGAGGTAGCTTGATAGCTGAATTTTTGTTACCACCATCAAATATTTTACCTCGCACACATCGAGATTTATATTCCATTATGAAAGATATTGGAATGCATTATGAAGAAATTCATGTATGCCTCGATGACCATGTTATATATTATAATCAACATGAATTTGCAATAGAATTTTCGGAATGTCATATAAGTAGATATCCAATAGATCAAGTAACAAAAAACTTCCTCACAAGGTTCTTCATTATTCTCCCATCATTCCACGTTTGCAATGACTGTTCAGGTGCAATAGCATCACGCAATTTATGGATTACCATGTCAGGAACAAAATTCAAGATGATGTTATTCGAATGCCTACAGATGGTTCTTCATTTAGAGACATGGAGGAAAAGTGGCCTCACTTTAAAGAAGAACCTCATAATATTAGTATTTCTTTGGCAGCAGATGATGTCAATCCATTTTCACATATGAAATCCATTTACACGGCGTGCCCTACTTTTTTATCAACAATAACATTCCTCCATGGTTTTCAATAAAGAGGGAGCACATAATGTTGTCGATGATTATTCCAGGTATTTTGTGTCTACAACTGTTTTATTTCTAATGTAGTTGTGGCATATCATTTGTCGTATTATGTTTCCTATTGTCATATATATATATTTTTATTTTACTCTTGTGCATGGTTTATATATCTTAATGGTTCTCATAATTATATATTTTATATGTACTCCAAATCAATTAGGTAAGTTCCAAGTCAAATATATGAATGTATATATCGAACCTCTTATAGACAAGATACTGAAGTTATGGAATGGAATCACTATGTATAATGTATCTAGACCAATATGACAAATGAAATTTCAATTTGATGCAATGGTTATATGGACAATACACGATTCCCCAGGGTTAACCCATTTTTGGGGTTTGTATTTTTAAGTTCCACTTTAAATGCATTTATTTATATGAATTAGTTAATATAGTTTATATAATTATAATTTACATAAATATTCCATATCTATATATTGTAGGTATTCAGACAAAGGGTAAATTTGCATGTCCATTTTGTGGTCCTAAGATCAAATCGCATCGCTCAAAAAACTTAAGAAAGGAGTTGTTTGTTGAGTATAGGAATTTCCTCTCTAAGAATCACAAGTATAGAAAAACCTAAAAAAATGTTTTCAATGGAAAGCAAGAGATTGCATTAAAACCATGGATAAGTACACCTCACCTTTGGACGTTGCAATACAATAGAAATCATCAAGCTAGTACGTATGGATCATCGTATATGAATTGTTATGTATTTGAACTTTTATAGTGAGTTGTTTACTGTAGTGGCCATAATTGATTTCTGTAATTTATTTATAAAATAAAATTCATGATGTCCTTCATGATCATGAAGTCATTAATGGGGTTCCACGAGGAATGAAAAGTTATCATTTACAATTCAGCAGGTTTTCCTACTATGAGCACCTACAAATTGTTCATCTGTTTGATATAATGCATATTGGAAATAATGTTACTAAAACATTATTGCGACTACTGGAGCTAAGGAGAGAGAAAGATAAAATTGTGGAAGTTTACAAAGACATTCAAGAAGGAAACCATGCAATGAAATACGTCATTCAATTTCATAGAAACAGAGACCAAATTAATATAAACTCAATTTCATGGATGTTTATGGAGCAGCAAAGTAATGTTGTTAAAGAAGTAATGCAAAAAATTAATTTTTCCCACTGGATTTTGTGTGAACTTGAAGAATATCATAACAAGAAAGTTGATTTTGCTGGGGTCAAAATGCATGATTGGTGGGTCTTCATCAAGGTAATTATTATTTTTATGTCCATCTATATTTTTTTTTCATTTTATTGCATAAATTTGTTTTCTTGTTTGTATACTCTTTGTTTAAAAAATGACGTGGTTTGTATATTGATATAATATGTTCTACCTCTCTCTCTCTCTCGGACAACTTCAACAAAAATGTCAAACAAGTTATATATAATATTGGAAAATACATGAGGTAACTAGTGATTAGTTGCATGTGCTTAGTGTTTCTTTAATTCTTTCTATAATTTTTTTTTGTGCACTAATTCATGTTATGTAATTTAATGTTTTTTTTGTTAATTATCGTTATTGGTTTGCTTCACTTGTAGATGGTTGACATATAAAGAAATACATAAAGAAGATATAAAATATTGGAGGAGAGAAATTCCTCGCCTCATGTGTGAAATGAAGAAGAATGTACCTTTGGAATTTTTCAATGCATAGGAACACTACCTCATACACCAAGTTGAGGAGATTGAATTGTGTGGACTTGTGCACTCAAGGTCCATGTGGATGGTTGAGCGACACTTCAAACATTAGAGGAAATTTCAACTCAAAATGGCCCTCCTAAGGAAAATTAATAAAATAATAGTTAAAATAATAAAATAATATTTGTTAATTTTGGAGGAAGAAAAGAAAAACTACTTTTTTGTTCGTATTTTTAACATATCTCCCTGTGTTTTTACTCAAATTTCGATCAGGAGAGCTTGTTGGATGCATAATTAAATTCCGCATCCAATGAGTACCCACTCAGTATACTTTTGATGGGCACAGCTACCCCAAAAATAAGAAATACCTGAAAAAAAATGTTTTGATGATGTCATCATCTCACTTTTTCAGGTATTTCATTTTTTTGGGTAGAAAGGCCCATCAAAAATATGTTGAGTGGGTACTTATTGGATGCAGAATTCAACTCTGCATCCAATGAGCTCTCTTGATCGAAATTTGAGTAAAAACACAGGGATATATGTTGAAAATATGAACAACAAAAGTATTTTTTTATGATACCTATCCCCAAATTTATATTAAAAAATTGTTTAAGAGGTGCTCCCTTTTTGAATTTTAAATTATTTTTATTGGCTAATACATGATGACATGGAACTTGTGTTATTTTTGGAAGGCCCGTTTTAAATTGAAATTTCCTCTAATGTTTATGAAGGGTTTGGTGAGACAATGAGCACGTGCTGAGGGTTCTATGATGGGAGGATATATGGTATACCAAAACATGTTGTGTGTTAGTGAATATCTTCCTAATTTAGCATCAAAGATCAATTTATGTCACATTTGTGATCCAGACTCCAATAAAAATTTTGAAGGGGAGTAACTAAAGGGGAAACATAGATCGAGGAAGGTGAAAGGTAATTATTATTTATTGGATGTTAATTATATCATACATATTCTAATTGAATATTCAATTTATTGCATCACTTAAGAGGATATAATTTGTTTAGAAAATTTACATTTGTATTGAATTTTAATGTTTATTGTCATCAAGCAATTTGTCGAGAGTGCAATGCAATTCATTTATACATCACAAACAATATTGGCTAGATGAAGGTATGAGTTGAACAATGTGAACAATTGGGTCATGGAATATCATGGGAAGGTGTGGCTTCATTGGTAAAAGAAGCACATCACAATGGAGATACAAATCTTATAGAAAGGGAAATCAATTTAGCATATGGTTTAAAAGATAAGCAAGCAATCATATTAATCAATCACTCTAAATTTTTTATTTTGCAAATTACATTTTGATGTACATGTTGTTATTTTCCATGTATGGCTGCATAAACATGAATTTAATCATAAATTTAATTGTTATGTAATATTTCGTGTATTGCTTGTTGTAGGTAAAACACCATAAGTCTATGGTCTGTAATGGTTGTAGATATCACATCAAAAAATTGGATGAAACAAAAAAAACATCAGATTGTGGGATATCTGCAGTTTTTGAGGTGACCAATGTTTCATAAATAAGTGACAGACATCCAGAACTTTCAGAAAAGTTATATTATGGGTATTTGGAAGATATTTTATAGTGTGACTTTAAATCCTTCAATGTAGTTATGTTCGTTGTCAAATGGTACAAGTTACGATTGAATCATCGTGGTCCCGATAGAACTATTATTGAACATTATAATGGATTTACCATGGTAAATACAAGGTTTTTTTAGTAAGGAATGGGATCCCTATGTTCTTCCAAGCCAATGTGAACAGGTATTTTACTCAGAGCTTCCAGGTAAAGCGGGTTGTTCATTTGTTGGGAGAGACGATCCAAGGGAAAGGTCGGTAAAGTATAACCTAGACGAAGGTAATGAGTAATTTGGAAGAAGAATAAGATGATGAAGAGCATGATCAACATGATTTTGATTATCATTATGATCCAACAGAAGATGCCCAAGAATTAGTTGAATCAGATGATGTAGCAGATAATTCCCATGAAGATTATATCGACAATGACATGATGATCAAAACTAACTTAGATGACGATAATGATATGGCCAATCCTTACAATGTTGACTCTAGATTTGATGATATGGATGATGAATTCGATGATGACTTAGATTAAGAATATGATGAAATCTATTGAAAGGTAAATATTTAATTAGACCTATTATTTTATATTTTTTTTAAAAGAGTTACTAACATTAATGAGATCATATATTTATAGATAGGAGAGTATAAAAGGATAAAATAATCTTAATCATCATCATCATCATCATCATCGGCATCATAACATCATTGTATTCATCATCATCATCATCATCGTCATCATTGTCGTCGTCGTCGTCGTCATCACCATCATCATCATCTTCATCATCGTCGTCATCATCATCACCATCATCATCATCATCATCATCATCATCATCTTCATCTTATCTTAATTTTTTTATCTTCATCATCATCATCATCATCTTCATCATCGACATCATCATCATCATCTTCATCATCGTTTTCATCATTATCATCATCATCATCATCATCATCTTCATCCTCTTATTTTATCTTATTTATAAAAAAAAGAGTTACTAACATTAATGAGATCATATATTTATAGATAAGAGAAAAGACAAGGCTAAAATAATATTCATCATCGTCTTCATCATCATCATCCTCATGATCAACATCATCATCTTCATCATCATCATCATCATCATCATTTTCATGATCATCTTCATCATCATTATCTTCATCATTGTCAACACCATCATCATCATTATCATCATCATCAATATCGTCATCATATTCATCATCATCAATATCATCGCCATCATCATCATCATCATCATTTCCATCCTCATCATCATCATTTCCATCATCATCATCATGGTCGTCGTCATCATCACCATCATTGTCATCGTCTTCATTTCCGTCGTCATTAGCATCATCATTATCATCATCGTTGTCGTATTCATCTTCATCATCATCATCATTGTCATCCTCATCATCGCCATCATTGTCATCGTCTTTATCGTCATCATCATTAGCATCATCATCATCATCGGTGTCATCATCATCATCACCATCATAGTCATCATAGTCATCATCGTCGTCATCACCATCATTGTCATCATCTTCATTGTCGTCATTGTTACAACTGATTTTACCACACATGGTAGATCACACATTTATGGCCTTCCCTGTCCATCTACAGACTCTTTGGACCCCATGGACTATTTTTGTACCTTTGATGTTTCCATGATCATCCCTAAAAACACATGTTATTTTCCATACGTGACTTTTTAACCCTTTCTCTCATATATACACGGATATAACCCTTAAAGCTGTGTACATTGGGATGTGTGCAAAAGGCCAAATATTTTTGGATTTTTCCTTGATGTGGATCTGAGTCACTTGTCTCTTGGCCTTCCATATGCCTTGAGATCACTCAGTTTTGACATTCCATTACCCCATTGAAGCACTATATAAGGAACCCTTTGGATACATTGAACGGGAGGAATTTAAGAGCAAGAAAACTATAGTCCATTGTTGTCGTAGTGTGCTTATACTTGATTCAGCATCCCTTTGTCCCTTGGATCACTTGGTGCTCTTCCAAATATTTCCTTTTCTTGTGAGCTTTCTATTGAGAAATGGAGGATTGAAGTGGTGGAGGAATCAGTTTCTCTGGTTCGTAGATGGGACGATAGAGGTTGTCATTCTTGTAATATATGATTTATATTAATAGAAATATCTTTTCCTACCCAATGATGTGCATTTAAATGAATATTTAATCCATGGATGCTTTTAACTGCTTATACTTTATTTGATTATATATTCTAGAGTAGGTCTAACACCATTATATAGCATGCTTGTCTTGTTTTCTGATTGTTGAGAGAGCAAAATGTTAACACAAGCGAGATTGGAAAATATCAACAGGGATCTACATCAATCATCCAGAATAAGGTATGTTTCGAGATCCTTTAGTGTTAGATGTTTTATTTCTCTTGCATATTGGAAGGGATTTATTTATGCAGTTAATCTGTCTATTGTTGTATCCCAAGCCATAGGAAGTTTTCTCCATAACAGAATTGGGGACCATACTGGGGGTGTTCTTTGTTTTTCTTTGGGGTTTGGGGGCACAATGTGCTTGATATTCTTGACTTTCTCTTTGTTTCTCCTTGTTTCTGTGTTTCATTTTATAGTATGTTCATCCATTGACACTCCCATTTATTGGTTTGACCCTTGGCCTGATTTTTACCACTGTCTTCTCTGTATATGCAAGTTTTTGGCCAAAATTCGCATACATACGCGGATTTTTTTCCAAAAGTCATGTATACATGCAGGTTTTTGGCCAAAATCCACGTATACATGCAACGTTTTGACCAAAAGTTGCGTATATACGTAGTTGTTCTTTAAACAGTCACATACATCCTCCCTTTTGGTGATTTTGATGTTGTGGGAAGTTGTTGGGTGGGTAGTGAGTGTGGTTGGGTCTTCCTTGGGTTTGATGTTGTCTGTTGGATGCTTCTTTTGTGACTAGAGATCACTTTTTCATTGATTTTTCTTTGAAATTAGTTTTAGTCATTTATCCTTTTTGTTTTTCCATTATTGCATTTCTCTTTTTGTCTCGGTGTCTTGCTAGGCTTGTGTTTTATACTTACTGCAGAGACTGAGAGTTTTTAAATGACTTTTACTGCATTTTTCATTCTTTTATATTGAAAAATACAAAATAGTTACATCTTAGATATGGATTTGAGGAGGTACTTCCATTGGATTTCTTGGACGAGAGTTGTATTTAAGCTTTCATATAGGAAGGATTGCATTGGCATTCATAAAGGAATATATATTTATGCATCTCATGTAGTGGCATACCCTATTTTTCATTTGACAAATATTGCACTTAGAATTGTTTGTTATGGTGTGCATATTTACTTCACTTCTAAGTCATAACTTCATTAGTTGCATGACCATTTCCCTTTGAGTAATTACAGCCAATTAAAATCAACGTATAATAAAATGAATTACACTCTTTTCTTTTATAGGGTGCATCAACAAGATTAGGTTTCAGGGTCTTGGAATAGTTCATTGTGAGTTAATTCTGCAAGACCACTAAACAAAAAAAGTAGGTGTCTATCTAGGTGAGAGAGTGAAATCCTTGATATAATTAGTGTTTCTCAGGATGCTCCTCTTACACGGGAGTTAAGCACGAGGCAATGCACACGATTGTGACTGGGATGACCCCTGGTTACCTTTTGTGAGCACCAGAGATATTTCCAGGATTGTATTCGTATTTGGGGGATCTTTCAAGATTTTTGGGCTTTGCTATCCTTCCCATATGGTTGATCCCACCTGCGACTATTTTCCTAAGCATTGGTTATATTGAGGTGACCTTAGTTGCCTTACCTAGGAATCACAGGGGGTACTTGCAGAGGTTATTCTGTAGGTGTCCCAACCAAGTAGAGGTTGGATAGCATAGTCACTTTATGCGTTGAAGTTGAGGGATACTATAATTGGTTACATACCTCCACTTGTAGTGTATGGGAGTTTCGAGCCTCTCCTAGGTGAGACATACCTGCTGAATTCAGGAGCTCGCATATCCTCCCCTTGGTTTGCTTGTATTTTGGCTATATATTTTCTTAGGAGTGTGTTCTTTGTGTGCTAGTTGGCCTCTGGGATCGCAGTTACTTCAATATATTTATTCTCTCTTGAGTTTGGGTCCTTTTATCTTCAGCATGCCTGGTATCCTATCACCCATTTTGGTCCTAGTACAGACCCTGGTGTCGGACTTGGGGGAATCATAGCCTCTTTCGGTGCTCATAGATTTTGGAGTGGTCACATTCCACCCTCTACTCTATTTGTGGAGGATGTTTATTCCCTTCGCTTAGTCTTTACACCAGTGGTCACCCTCACAGGGGTGGTAGTGGATGCATGAACATTGGGTCTACACCTTACTTTCCTTTTTATGTCCCATTGTTCACCGCATTGTTTCCTTTGGGTGCAGTTGTTGTTGATGTATTTGTAAATTCAGAATGTATTCATCTATGTATCGTATGTATTGTAATTCAATGTTTATTCTAGGATGTTTCTATTATGTATTTGAGTCATGTTGTCATGCCCCGATGTTCAGATCGAGAGGATCAATAATGTAAACAAGTCATGTCAAGTCATTGTTAAAGTCCCCACATTTTCGGGGCACTAGGGTTATTATACACTCATAGAGATGTAGGCTCTAGTAAGTAATTGTTAAGTTGGGCCAACATGATTGAGTGCACTTCAAGTGAACGGAAGAATATAAATAGAGAGTGAGAGCCTCTCTATTTATCACTTGTACTTCACATCATTCACTCACTCAAGTGTGGCACATTAGTGAGGAAGGAAATACACTGGGACTAGACAGAAGAAGAATACTACTGTTTTGGGGCTTTTACTGTTTTGGTGCTGATTCTATCTCTGAGGAAGTTGCGGGGTTTTCTCCTTTATGGTTTACCTGAGGAAAACTCTTTGTGTCTCTTGTCTCTTGTGATGTGCTTGTGTTTGATTGCTGTACTTGTTATTCTCGCAGTAAAGATCCTAACATAATGCTAGCTTAATGTTGAAAAACTAACATGGTATCAGAGCTAACCTAAGAAGAAGACACTGTGCAGCTGCGGGAACTAGGGATTCCTAGTTTGTGGACCTTCCTCCACAGATTTTCAGTAAAAGTAAGGTGGAACAACTCTCCTCCTTAGGGCACATCTTTCTGTCGAAATAGAATCCAATTTTGAGGTTTTTCAGTTTTGGACCTGTCACTAGGGTCAAAAATTATGGCTTTTTACAGAAGAGGAATTTTTTAGTAAGCCCAGGCCTGGATTGATATCCTCCCAAAAATATAAGTTAGGGACAAATTTCAAGGAATTTGGGTGGACATAAATCTGGAAAAGAAAAACCCTAATTTTCTCCTGAACCAGCTCTACAGGATTTTAGCTCAAGTTTAAGATCCGACATCTTGAACCTGGTAAGATCTAAAATCTTTGTATTTCTATTTGAGGTTCTCATTTAAAGATGTCTCATCATACCAAGCTTGATGAAAAGCTTGAGGGAGCTAATAAATTCCGAGCTTGGAAGTATAGGATCTCCCTGGTCCTGGAAGAGAATGAATTAGACTCTTACATTCATGAGGAGGTTCCAATTCTAGAGGGAGATGAGGCAAAGGCATTACATAAGAATAAGATGGTTATGGAAATGAGGATCATTGATGATTCTATCAAGGATCACCTTATTCCACAGTTGTCCTCTCTCAAGACACCTAAAGCTATGTTTGATTCCCTAACCAAATTGTTTGAAGGAAAGAACATCAATCGGAAGATGACCCTGAGGAACCAACTGAAGAATGTGAAGATTCAGAATGCAGAAACTATCCAGTCATACTTCACAAGGGTTTCTCAGATCAAGGAACAACTAGAAGATGTTGATGAAGAAGTGGAAAATGCAAATATTGTGATGACTACTTTGAATGGCCTTCCTAGGTCATGGGATGCTTTCATCCAAGGAATCTGTGCTAGGAAGAAGTTAGTCAAATTCAGCAGACTATGGGAAGAATGCTCTCAAGAAGAAGCTCGGATAGAAGCTCGGGAAGAAAATATGGGAAGGGAAGATCAAGCCCTCACAGTTCACTCCAAGAAGGAAAGAAGAAAACATCATTACTCCAAAGGTAAGAGCTCTCATCCTAAAAGGGATCTATCTAGATTAAGATGTTCTACATGTGATGAGATAGGACACTTTACAAAATATTGTCCTAAGAGCAAGAACCAATCTCATAAGAAGAAGAGAAAAAAATGAAGACACCACGCTCATGCTGCAGAGGATGATGAACCATCCAAGAAGAGATCCAGATATGAAAGTGAAGATTCTTCAAGCGAGGATGAATATGTTCTAATCTTCGCTCTCACAGGTAACATTATTCATGGTAGTGATGATTGGCTTATAGACAGTGGGGATTCCAAACATATGACGGGATTCAAGGAATATTTTGTAAGACTATCAGAACATGAATCACCTCACAAGGTGAAACTAGGAGATGACTACCAATATCCAATAAAAGGTAGTGGGGAATCTTCATACAAGCTAGACTCTGGTAAGTCTCTAACAATGAAAGAAGTATTGTTTGTTCCAGGACTCCAGAAGAACCTTCTATCCATTTCAGCATTGGATGCAAAAGGAATGCGGGTTGCATTCATAGATGGTCAAGTCATCATGTGGCCAAAAGGAAAGACCATCGATGATGCGGCAGTAATTGGAGAACAAGAAGGAGGCTTGTACAAATTGAAGGGTAATCCAGAACAAGCCTTGATCCATGATACAGTAGAACCAAATGAGCTTTGGCATAGAAGTCTTGCACATGTTCATTACAGAGCACTACCTATTGCAAGAAAAGCTGTTGAAGGTCTTCCAGAATTTCAAGCCAAACATGATGGTGTCTACAAAGGTTGTGCGAAAGGAAAGAATACAAAGAAGACATTTCCTAGCAGCGAAAGCAAACCCAAAAGCATTTTAGAAGTCATCCACTCCGATGTATGTGGTCCTATGTCATCAAACTCACTAAGAGGGTATGCATACTATGTTTCTTTTATTGATGATTTTTCTAGAAAGACATGGATTTAATTTATGAAGAGCAAAGATGAAGTATTCAGCAAGTTCAAGGAATTCAAATCCTTGATCGAAAACCATACTGAAAATAAGATCATAACCATTCGATTAGATAATGGTGGAGAATTCACTTCTAATGAATTCAAAGAGCTATGTAAAGAATCAGGGAATAAGAGGGAGTTTTCCACTCCTTATAATCCACAACAGAATGGGATTGCAGAACGGAAGAACAGAACTATCATGGAAGCTGCAATAGCAATGCTTCATGATCAAGACCTTCCTATGCATCTTTGGGCTGAAGCTGGCAGAACAGCGATGTATATACATAACCGTACTCCACATAGAGTACTCAAGAACAAGACTCCTGAAGAATTCTTCTCTGGCAAGAAACCAAAAGTCAGCCATCTCAGAATATTTGGCTGTCCCATGTACATACGCATTCCAAAAGAGAACAGAACAAAATTAGATCCTTCAAGAAAGAAGGGCATATTTGTGGGATACTCTAAAGCTCGAAGGCTTACAGAATCTATTTTCCAGGATACAAGAAGATTGACATCAGCAAGGATGTGACATTTGATGAAGGTATAGCTTACAACAAATCTAGAAAGAAACCTGTTGAAGAACCTGAAGAAGCAGAAGCAGAAGTACCCAGGATCCATGATACAATCATGGATGAAGAATCTCAAGAAGAATATCGAGAGTTCGAGGAACCACAAAGACATGTAGATCCACCTCTGGAGAAGAATCCTCATAATAGGAAACCTGCTTGGGTACGTGAACTTATCCAAGGTGCAGAAAGATATGGGGCTCCAGAAGAGAATCACAAAGAAAGAAAGAGGACCAGATCTAATTCCGGGTATGTAGCTTTACTATGTGATTTTATTGATAAAGATCCTTCCAGTTATGTAGAAGTGGCAGAACAGAAAGAATGGAAGGATGCTATGATCGAAGAATATCAATCGATCATGAAGAATGATGTTTGGGATGTTGTCCCAAGACTAGAAGGGAAGTCAGTTGTAACTTCCAAATGGATCTACAAGATTAAGCATGTTGCAGATGGTATCATTGAAAATTATAAGGAAATATTTGTAGCTCGAGGATTCTCTCAGAAAGAGGGAGTAGACTATGAAGAGACCTTTGCACTTGTAGCCAGATACACTTCCATCAGATCAGTACTTGCTCTGGATGCAGT
Organism: Pseudotsuga menziesii; assembly: GCA_001517045.1. Lineage (NCBI taxonomy): Eukaryota > Viridiplantae > Streptophyta > Pinopsida > Pinales > Pinaceae > Pseudotsuga > Pseudotsuga menziesii. The sequence goes on from LPNX010615885.1 coordinate 283,671, forward strand.
AATGAAATGGAAGATACACCAAATGGATGTCAAGACTGCCTTCTTGAATGGTGTAGTAGAAGAGGAAGTGTATGTAGAACAGCCACTCGGTTTTGAGACACATGACAGAGAGTCTCATGTATGCAGATTGAAGAAAGCCCTATATGGTTTGAAATAGGCACCCAGGACCTGGTACGACAGAATTGATGGCTTTCTATCCAGTTTGGGCTTTACCAAGAGTAAAGTAGATTCCAACCTCTACTACAAGGTTGAAGATGGCAACCCAGTGATGCTCCTACTATATGTAGATGATCTATTTGTGACAGGTACAGATGGGTTGATTGCTGATATGAAGAGAAAGCTTACTGCTAAGTTCGAAATGAAGGACTTGGGGATGATGCATTACTTTCTAGGTATGGAGGTGTGGCAGAGTACATATGGAATCTTCCTTGGACAAGGGAAGTATGCAGTAGAGATCCTGAAGAGATTTGGAATGATGGACTGCAAAGCTATGGCCACACCTATGGCATCGAACCTGAAGATATTGAGTGATGCTTCATCAGAGTCGGTTGATTCCACGATGTATCGTCAGATGATTGGGTCATTGATGTACCTAACAAACACGAGACTAGACATTTGCTTTGCTGTGAACACCTTGAGCCAGTACTTGACAGATCCGAGAAGTGTTCACTTGACTGCTACAAAGCATATTCTGAGGTACCTGAAGGGTACGGTTGATTATGGGATCAAGTACGATGCGAATCAAAAGATTAACCTAGAGGGTTATGTTGATTCAGATTGGGCAGGCAGTGCCATCGATAGGAAGAGTACTTCAGGATGTTTCTTCAGTATGGGATCAGGTGTGATCTCTTGGTTTAGCAGGAAGCAATCCTATGTGGGACTGAGTACAGCTGAAGCAAAGTATGTCGCAGCTTGTTCAGCTAGTTGTGAGGCAGTATGGCTGCGGAAGCTACTGTCTGATATATTTGATCTCTAGTTGGATGCTACTTGTATACATTGTGACAACTAGAGTTGCATGAAGTTGTCAGAGAATCCAGTGTTCCATGACAAGTCGAAGCATATCGAGATCAAGTATCACTATATCAGGGATATGGTGCAGAGAGGAGTAGTGAAGCTCCAGTATATTGCGATGGATGAACAGATAGCTGATGTATTGACGAAGCCATTGGCTAGGCTAAAGTTCAAGTACTTCAGGGAGAAGCTTGGTATTCTCTAGATCGAGGTTTCCTCCAAGAGAAAGTGATGAGACCCATAGCCATTCTAACATGGTGAGAGGATTGGTTCCTTCCATGCTCAAATGTAAGGGTTGAGCCATTCTGTCATTGTGAGAGGATTGGTTCCTTCCATGTCAGATATGAGTGCTGGACATTCTGTCGAGCAGGACAGATGTAAGGGAAATTGCCATTCTAGGAATGGAGGCACCTGGTCAGTTACCAGGATCACTCAGTGTAGGACTGAGTATCCATTCTGATGTGATAGAGGGATGGGTTCCCACTTGATCAGATGTAAGGGCTGAACCATTCTGTCATGGCTAAAGGATTAAGTTCCCTCCATGTCAGATGTGGGTGTTGGCCATTCCAACGAGCAGGTTGGCCATTCTCTAGGAGAATGGAGGCGCCTGGTCAGTTACCAGGTAGCTCAGTTGAGGACTGGGGGCCATTCTGATATGACTACTGGGATGTCTTCTCATAGGATCAGATGTGAGTGCAAGCCCTTCCATCACTGTGATAGGATGTGCTCCTCTCTGGATGGATGTAAGTGCAGAGCCTTTTTGGAGCGATTGAGGGATGCGTTCCCACGTGCTCAGATGTAAGTGCTGAAATATCTCATCATTGTGATAGGATGTGTTCTTGTCTAGATGGGAGTCTTCCATCATTGTGATAGGATGTGTTCCTATCTGGATGGATGTGCCCTTCTAATGAGTAGGTCAGATGTAAGTGCTGAAATATTCCATCACTGTGATAGGATGTGTTCCTGTCTGGATGGGAGTCTTCAATCACTGTGATAGGATGTGTTCCTGTCTGGATGGATGTGCCCTTCTGAAAAGTAGTTCAGATGTAAGTGCTGAAGTCTTCCATCACTATGATAGGATGTGTTCCTGTCTAGATGGATGTGCCCTTCTAACGAGTAGGTCAGATGTAAGTGCTAAAATATCTCATCACTGTGATAGGATGTGTTCCTGTCTGGATGGGAGTCTTCCATCACTGTGATAGGATGTGTTCCTGTCTAGATGGATGTTCTTTTTTGATGAGTAGGTCAGATGTAAGTGCTGGGCGAAGACCTACATGATGGGTAGGCCTACAACCAGCATGAAAAAGGGCTGGCTCTATAGAACATCCTGTGACGAGAAGAATCATGAGATAGCACCAGTGATGATCCATATCGAGTGATGATCCAGATCTAGTGATGACAGCTAGTGATGAAAGCCAGTGATGATCTAGATCGAGTGATGATCCAGATCCAGTAGTGATGATCCAGATCAAGAGATGATCCAGATCCAGTCCAGTGATGTTGATCCAGATCGAGAGATGATCCAGATCCAGTGAAGTTGACTTGAAGATGAATATGAATTGAAGATGAAGATGACTTGAAGACTCAGAAGACTCAATATGTAGATGATGAGATGATCCAGTTGATACAGAGAAGAAGACCAGTGCTGAAAATTGTGTCGAAAGAATAACTTCCTAGTTAAGAGGGAGTGTTGATGTATTTGTAACTTCGGAATGTATTCATCTATGTATCTTATGTATTGTAACCCGATGTTTATTCCGAGATGTTTCTATTATGTATTTGAGTCATGTTGTCATGCCCCGATGTTCTGATTGGGAGGATCAATAATGTAAACAAGTCATGTCAATTCATTGTTAAAGTCCCCACAGTTTCAGGGCACTAGGGTTATTATACACTCATAGAGATGTAGGCTCTAGTAAGTAATTGTTAAGTTGGGACAAAATGATTGAGTGCACTTCAAGTGAACGGAAGAATATAAATAGAGGGTGAGAGCCTCTCTATTTATCACTTGTACTTCACATCATTCACTCACTCAAGTGTGGCGCATCAGTGAGGAAGGAAATACACTGGTACTAGACAAAAGAAGAAGACTACTGTTTTGGGGCTTTTACTATTTTGGTGCTGATTCTATCTCTGAGGAAGTTACGGGGTTTTCTCCTTTATGGTTTCCTCGAGGAAAACTCTTTGTGTCTCTTATCTCTTGTGATGTGCTTGTGTTTGATTGTTGTACTTGTTATTCTCTCAGTAAAGATCCTAACATAATGCTAGCTTAATGTTGAAAAACTAACAGTTGTAATGATCATTCCTCCCTATATCCTATAGTTTGGATTCTTTATTAACTATTTTGGGTTGTTTTTGACTAATATGGTTGTCATGTAGGGCCCTGTTTCTGTACACTCTCTCTGAGGTCTTGACCTATTCATTTCGATCACGGGTATTATGTCTAAATTGGCATATAGGTTAGGTTTCACATCCATTTGCACTTTGCATGACCTTATGACCTTTTCATTATAACCTTAGGTACGAACCCATTCTATCTTGTCACGGAACCTTCTTGTTGCTTTTAGAAGTGACATGATGTGAATGGTAGATATTGACCATACATGGGTACCCTAGTTAGCTCTTTTTTTTCATTTGGTTCCCATGCCGACATTTTTCCTTTATGGTGGGGGAGTCCTTTGTATAGTACCGCCATGACTTTGCGCAAGAGCCTCATACTTCTCTTGATCTTTTTTGCTGGCCTTTTCCCCGGGACTCCATTATGTCAAGTTGTAATTGCATTATCATGAGTTTTGCTTGCCTTATTGAGCCTTATGTCAGCTTCCCTGACTTTGATTATCATCTGTATAGCCCAATATTGTCTCATTTCTATCCAAGTAGAGCCATTTTATATATCTTTTACAGCTTGATTCCCCATTTTTACCGGGAGGGGACTTTCCCCCGAGTGTCGTTATCCTACACATGTTTCCTTGCATTGAACATAGGTATGTTCAAATGCTTGGAACTATTTTTTTTGCCCCTTGGCACTCATCTCCTCCTAGTTTGTAACTATAAAGCACTTATATTATTTTTCAAGATTTTCAAAATATTTGAAAAAGTCCAAAAAAAATAAAAAAACCAAAAAGTCGGACAGGAAAAGATGTTATCTTTGGAAGTAGTCAAGTAATGTCGCCTTCGAATAGAGCACTGTATATCACATCCATTGGTTGGGATAATAATTTGACTTTAGGAGCTGTACTTATTTCTCTGATTTTATCTCCACCAACTGGTTAAGCTTCCAGTCCCTATGGAGCCTCTGTCGATGCATCCTGTGTCGCAGAGATGTCCCAGTTTTGTATATTGAGTCTATGCTGCCTACATTCAATCACCATTTTCCTTTATTCTCTTGTTCGGAGGAATTTGGAGCCTGAGTCGGCCATTCCTCAGTTTTCGTGACTTTACATGTCGGCCATTCCCAGTACTGGTATTGGTTCATGCACATTATGATCGAGTCCTTCCACATTATACAACTTTGTTGAGTACCTCATGTTGGATGATGGGGGATGCCTTAAATCCCTCATTCTAGTAGATTTCATCCCATTGAATTTAGATCATTTATTCTGGGATAGGAGTCTAGAGTCATTTTGAGTTCCTTGATACTTGCAGTCATTAGTGGCAGGTTCTCTTGCCATCGATATTTTTGGGAATACATCAATGTCCCCTGATCAATGGATTCTTTCAAGTGTTCGACCTCAACACATTTATTCACACTTGTTAGATTGCACTCTAGTACCTTGATTCCCATTTTCATTATCAGTGGATGATCTTGCGTCTGTTAACGATATACATCAATGATCGGTAATTAGATGATGGACGACTACGTTAGACCTTGACACCTCTATTCACATAGTAGGACATGTACTCGCAATGGTTTATCTAGAATACTTTCCATATTGGTGTCATTCAAATATGCTACCTCCTTGATCATGCTAGTATTCATGAGATTTCAACTCTCATGACTTGATTCTAGTGTATGTTAGATATCTTCAGCCATTATGGAGATCTTGATCCATCATATATATTCATCTTTCATGGAGATCATGATCCTTTGTATATCTTCATCATGTAGATTTTGATACATCTATATTATACGTGGTGATGACCACACATGTCATATTTTGTATCATGCCTATTCATGTCCATTGTACTCTTATGTATCTGGGACTGTTGTATGTACTTGCATTCATATGCATATATATTTGTATTTTATTGTTGGATGGCTGGTTCTTCAACCTGGTTCTTCATCACTCCACTTCTGGGATGGAATTATAATGTATTTTGGCCATCGTATCACCCCTCTAACCTCACACATTAGGAGGCATCTGTTACAGCTGATTTTACCACACATGGTAGATCACACATTTATGGCCTTCCTATCCATCTGTAGACTCTTTGGACCCCATGGACTATTTTTCTACCTTTTATGTTTCCATGATCATCCCTAAAAACAAATATTATTTTCCATATGCGGATTTTTAACCCTTTCTCACATATATACATGGATATAACCCTTAAACCCACGTACATCAGGATGTGTGCAAAAGGCCAAAGATTTTTGGACTTTTCGTTGATGTGGATCCGAGTCACTTGTCTCTTGGCCTTCCATATGCCTTGATTTCACTTGGATTTGACCTTCCATTACCCCATTGAAGCACTATATAAGGAACCCTTTGGATACATTGAAGGGGAGGAATTGAAGAGAAAGAAAACTATAGTCCATTGTTGTCGTAGCTTGCTTATACTTATTTCTACATCCCTTTGTCCCTTGGAGCACTTGGTTTTCTTACCAAGCTTGCCTTTTCTTGTGATATTGCTATCGAGAGATGGAGGATTGAAGTGGTGGAGGCTAGGTGGAGGACTAAGTTTCTCCAATTCGCAGACGTGCCGACAGAGGTTTTCATTATTGTAATCTCTAATTTATATTAATAGAAATATATTTTCATACCCAATGATGTGCATTTAAATGAATATTGAATCCATGGATGCTTTTAATTGCTTATACATTATTTGATTATATATGCTAGAGTAGGTCTAACACCATTATATAGCATGCTTGTCTTGTTTGCTGATTGTTGAGAGAGAAAATTGTTAACACAAGCAAGATTGGAAAAGCTCAACGGGGATCTACACCAACCATCTGGAATAAGGTATGTTTCGAGATCCTTTAGTGTTAGATGTTTTATTTCTCTTGCATATTGGAAGGGATTGATTTATGTAGTTACTCTATCTATTATGGTACCCCAAGCCATAGGAAGTTTTCTCCATAATAGTCATCATCATCATTGTCATCTTTTTCATCACCATCATCATCGTCATCATCATCTTCATCACCATCATCATCATCGTCGTCGTTGTCATCGTCGTCGTCGTCACCATCATCATCATCATATTCATCGTCGTCGTCATCATCATCATCATCATGATCATCGGCATATTCATCATAATCATCTTCATCCTCACCATCATCATCATCCTCATCATCATCCTCATCATCATCGTCGTCATCATCTTCATAATCATCATCATCACCATCATTTTCATCTTCTTCATTAGCATCAACATCATCATTGTCATCATCATCATCATCATTTTCATCATCATCATCATTGTCATCATCATCATCATCATCATCATTTTCATCGCCATCATCTTCATTGTCATCATCGTCATCATCGTCATCATCATGATCTTCATCATCTTCATCATCATCATCATCATCATCATCGTCATGGTCGTCATCATCATCAACATCGTCATTAAAATAATTTTTAAAATTAAAAATAAACCTAGATCAAATTAATTACTTCATAGCATCGTCATCGTCGTTGTCATCAACGTCATCAACAACATCATCGTCATCATCATCATCATCATCATCATCATCCTCATCATCATCATCGTCATCATCCTGATCCTCATATTCATATTCATCATAATATTCATAAACTAATTCATCATTATGCGACTCTAATTGTCATGGCCATATTTGACATCATCATAATCGGCATGACCATCATCATCATCATTGCCATCATCATCACTATCATCATCATCACCATCTTCATAATCATTATCACCATCATCGTCGTCGTCGTCGTCGTCATCATCAACAACATCAACATCATCATTAAAATTATTTTTAAAATTAAAATAAAATCTAGATCAAATTAATTACTTCATAGCATCATCATCATCATCATCGTCATGTGTATCGTCGCCGTCATCATTAGCAGTAGCAACATCATAAGGCTTGCTCATCATCATCATCATGATCAACATCATCAACAACATCATCATCATGATTAGCATCACCATCCATCATCATCATCATCATCATCATCATCCATCGTCATCATCATCGTCACCTTCGTCATCATCAGCATCATCATCATCATTAATAGCATCATCAACGTTGTCGTTGTCATCATCGTCATCATCATCATCATAATCATTATCGTTATCATCTTCATCATCGTCAACATCATCATCTTCATCATCATCATTGTCACCATCATCGTCATCATCGTCATCATCATCATCTTCAGCTTCATCATCTTCATCATCATCATCATCTTCATCATCATCATCATCAACATCCTCATCATCATCATCATCATCATCAGCATCCTCATCCTCGTCCTCATCATCATCATTGTCATCTTATGATGATACCACTCATAATAATCATCATCATAATCATAACTTTTATTGTTTCGCATGAAGATGATGATAATTATGATCATGATCATGACAATAAGAGAACTCTCATGAGAATCAACATCTACAGGATCTTATGTAGAATCACAATTCTCTACATTATCTAATGTTTATCCCTATTTCTTCATCTTTTATTTCCATTTCTTAGCTAGATATTTTGTGGATACCTCTTTCATCACATTTTTTCCTACCTTTGTTTTCCACTTAGAAATTTATTGATTCAACTATTCAATTACTTTTTCTACCTATATTGACGTAGATCATAGTGATCCCACTTTTCCTTTGAAGGAAAAGGTCTTACCAAAGAAATTTCTCTTCATTGCTACTTAGAAGGAATAGTTGTCTCTATTGCCAATATGTATGGTACAATGCCTCAAATACTTGCTAACGAATAGTTGTCTCTACTGCTTGAAGTTTCCCAAAGGTAGTATTATTAGGTGGATGAATATGTGATCAAGGATAGGAATCTGGAAAAGAGGTTAACAACTAGTAGAGGATAGGATTCCTTGATGAAAGGTTTAAAATAATGTACAACTTCTTTAAGTATATGGTGCTAAAGTATTACAACCAATAAGATATTATGAACATGTTGAAGAAGGTCATTTCTAGTGGAAGTGGAGTGGCCACTTCCATGAGGATTAAGAAAAAAGAGATAATGACACCTATATTGAAAATTTTTAGGGAGTTTTTGTTGGGACATTGAATAGTACTTAGAGAAAATAAATGAATGTTCATATGAGACTAATCCCTAACCTAAAACACATAACTCTTACAAAAATAATACCTATAAAACCTATTCGGAAACCCCTATAAACCCTATCCCTTATCATCACCAACAATTATCGCATTTAACCCTTTATCCATATGAGTCTTAACCACTACAAAGTCTATGCATATAATCTCAAATACCTAATAATTATATCTCTTTTTACTTATCAAAATTAAATATTACTTGTAATAATATATTAAATTTATTTTTTAGTGTGTGTATATATATATGTATATATAATTTTAAATACATATATATA
>LPNX010615885.1:292986-367631 GCA_001517045.1 Pseudotsuga menziesii
CTCTGTGCATCTCGTCGAGTGCTTTTCAAGCTTATTTAGTGATTAGTGATGATCTGAGAAACTTTGCTGGAGAGTAATGTTTGAGACTAATACAATGGGAGAAATGATTTGGACAGTGGGAGAAATGATTTGGACAGTGGGAGCAACAATTTGGACCCGCGAAGACTAAGGAGAGTGGATTGTGGTTGTGTAGCGGAAAAGGAGGCCAATTATAAAAGAAACTATAAGCTGAGACAATGCATCCCAAAATTGTGAGTACCATGCCCTAATTCATTTATATTTTAAAAAAATTTAAATTATTTTTCAAGTATCCAAGGTTTCATTACCAATAGAGGAAAGGAAGAGGCTATTAGAGCAGGTTACCCTCATTCAGCACCCACGAAAACATAGTTAATAGGGGTAAAAATAGAGCTTCATTTGACAGTTGCATTTGACCCATATCGATATAGAGTTCCATACCTCATTGCAAAGCATATAATTGACCCATCAAGTGGACCCATCATAAGTGGAGGCCAATGGAGGAATGGAAGAGGCTATTAGAGCAGGTTACCCTCATTCAACACCCACGAAAATAGAGGTAATAGGGATAAAAATAGCATGATAGGAACAAGCTGAAAAATATAGATGCACCTAAGTGTGAAATCGAGGAGAAGGAACACATACCCTAACCACTTAGTTTTTTACACAAAACTTCGACTATAATTCAAGATCATTATAAAATACCTAGGTTAGAAAGAAACTCGAACCTAACCTAGTATTTTCCAAATTGTAGTGACAACAAGGATTTTCCAGAAGTCTACCAAATGTTATGGATTTATTCTTTCGGGTTTTTTATTATAAAAACCTTATATTAGAAAGAAACTCAAACCTAACCCAATAAAGTTCCAAATTCTAGCGACAACAGATATTTTCCAGAAGTTATTTTGTTTGGCTATCAAACTATAAGGAAAACATAGAATATCAATAGCTGGAAGATTAAGAATATTAAACATTGGAAAGGACACAAATATCATTGAATTTTTCTCTTCGCCTGCTGCCACCTATATCAATTAATTCATATATAATCCATCTCATCTTTAAATAAATCATATGTCATCTATTTAGGTTTGTGGCACAGTTAGTACCTTTTTGTCCCAGGTATCAAGCATCAATGTGGTGAGAAGAAAGAAGTATGTGCTCCCCTCTCAAAACAAATAAAATAAAATAGAGGTTCGATGGATAGGGCATATAGACATTCTCTCATAATTGATCACCACTTGTGGTATTCTGTAGGAGAGAAAGAATACAACTTTCCTGAAAGCCACTGAAGTAATAAAGAAACTTGGGGGCCTGACTTTCATAAGAGATTCAATGCTTTTAAAAAGGGAGAAAATAGAGGAAGATTTGTAAGCTTAGAACCTTGTGGAGTAATCAATTTGACAACCTCACCAATTTTTCCAAAATAAAAATGATAAATTGGCTAGTAGTCTATGTGAATGATAATGAAGATCAAGTGACTAGCTCATGGAAGCAGCACTAGGATCTCAAAAAAATTGAAGAATGGTTATTCAAAATAAGGGTTTGACAAGATATAATTGTAGTATTGTTGTAAGATTACATTGAGGGGTGGTTGAGATGTTCTCTAGAAAAAGTTACTTAGGATCCTCAACCACAAATATTTGAAAGAAAGTTAAAATGGTTAGGGTTTACTAGCCGTCAAATTTTCTATTTAAATAATTACTTCATTAAGGAGTGGTGGTCCATCCATGATTTGCATCTTCCAAATTTGTAAGTATAAATGTTGAATCAATTCCTTAATGTCTTTCATATTCCATTATGAAATTATTCATCCCTCTCATTCTATATTTTACATGTGAGGGTTATTTTTTTATTGTCTTCCTTTCGTCTTCTAGGTTTCCTCAACCTACTATATGGTCCATGAGATCCCCATCCTAGTCTACTAGGATGAACACATTCCCTATTTTTTTTGTTTAAGTATCATCATTCATGGCTATTATCTAGTGTATATTATACACATTGTATTTGATTTTGAACAACTTAATTTGTGTTAGTATTTTTTAAATCCACAAAGTGTTTTTCTAAGAGCTCGTGACTTTTGTGATTTCAGGATTTTATTTTGTTAGAGCATATTTTCCTCTCCATAGCATCAATATCTCACCATTTAAGACATCGGAGAGATTCATCCCGGGCTAGATTCAAGAGAGTAATATGCTATTTATATATCATGGAAGTTATCCTCATGTCTATTTATATAATTTGAGGGAACATTCCTTCAATTAGGATATATTTACCTAATTTTAGGGTCCCACACTACATGTTTGATTTTTTGGAGTTATTCTAGGGCGTTAACTCCACTAATCAAGAGATACAAGTGCCCTCCTTTACTATTATGAGTATGTAGTTCCCTCCTTGACTATTCTGAAAATATTCCTCACATGCATGAGTTTATCATGCAATTGTTCTTTGCTTTTATGTGTTTAAGCCTCCACTTGTCCACTTAGGTCATTTACGACCTTGTTAATTCATCTCTGAGAAATTACATGTCTAATTAAGGGAATTTGAGCTCTAGTTAATCCCTAACTAGGTTTTCATGCACTAGTGAGAATTTTGAATTTCCTTCCTAAGTCATTCAAATTTCATATATGTAATTATTGATTTGTTCTTTGTACACATGATGGAATAATAGGTTTCTATCAAAACAACCTTGTTTAAATTTCCTAAGCAAAGCATAATGATGTATAGTAGCATTTTTTTAGAGACATGGTTGAATAGAACAAACTATTGTTGGAGAAGGTTACTACCTTGAATAATGTTGAAGATTCATTGACAAATTATGTTAGTGCTAAAAAATTCTGTTGGTGTAGAGAATCAATGGGCATTGTTACCCTTGGGATAATGTTATACGAGTGTTGTAATCTTTGCAGGTATCAAATCAAAAGGGTTTTGTTTTCAAGATATTTGGTATCAAACCTATAATAGGGGGGCCATTAGTCCCTTCTAGTCCACTAGATCAAGGGGTGTTAACCCCTTGATCTAGTGGGGTAGAAGGGACTAGTGGCCCCCCTATTATAGGTTTGATACCAAATATCTTGAAAAACAAATTGGGTTTATTTTTAATTTGTTTTGTGCTTTTTGGACAATGGTTTTTTGACCCATTGTAAATTAAATTTGGTTAAGAAAGTATGGTTGAACTCTAATCCAAGTAATCATATTAGGGTTTTGGATGATATAGTGTTGTATTCAAAATGGAGAAGATAATATAATGATATTGATAGATGAGTAACTCTCGATTAGGCTATTTTTCCTAGTTAAGGGCTTCAAGGTAAATTTGCAATGTGTAACCTGTGTGTGAGCCATCGTTGTTTCTTATGCTTTAGATTATGTTTTGGTATTATTTTTCTTACACAATTTTATAAAGGTGAATTGGAAGGCCCCATGGTATATTTCCACTAGTGTCATATAGAGTTCAAGGTTCCCCTTATCAGACAGAAAATACATGAGAGATGTTGTAAAGTGTAGATGATACTTGGAATGACCTTTAGATAAACTATGCATCCTTTGTAGTTAGATTACAATGTTTCCAAGCCTGCTAAGAAAGCATAAGTGATGTAGGAGCATCATTGTATGCAAGCAATGTGATGATTTGGTCACATGTTGTGGCATCTCTTATAGCCATTTTGCTGAGTCATAGTCTGTTAGCTACGAAAGGAATCATTGCAGATCATGACTCCCTGCATGAAGATCAAGCCACCAGTAGTTTGTTTAAGACAAGGACGTTTTCATCATGCATTGTAGTTGTTTGTTTTCAGTTGCAGGACCACTTTGGGTAGGATTAATAGTTTAGGTTAAATAGACAGATTAGAGAAGTAGAGGGGGTTCTACTCTTTAGCATTAGAATTTTGAGTTTTGCAAAGAAGAGGACAGACCTGCATCTAGTTCTTACTTGTAAATATTTTGAAGATTCAGAAGAAGAGAGATCCGAGTTGTGTGGATTTTCCTTTGCTTGATTAATAGAATGATTAACTATGTGTTTGTAGGTTGTTATCCTTTATGCATGTACTGTGTTGAATTGAGTATTTTTGCAAAGACGACTTCGACATTTTCGTGAACATTTAAGTAGTTATATGAAGCTATTGAATTCACACATTTATTTGTGGCTTGAATAGATGAAGTAGAGTGTATATACATGCATAGGAGAGTTAGGATAAAGAATCAGGAATATTTCAGGTTGGATTGATCGATTCGAGGATCAATCGGCACAACCTGCAAATTTTCTATCATTAACAATTTTTGCAGAGAATGAACGGTGGAGATTGAGTCCACAGACAAAGATCTGGCGGTCCAGGAGTAACCCGCAATGGAAATTGCTTGGAATATAACATATCCACAAAGATATGTGAGGTCCACATCAAAACGGAGATCGACGATCGAAGTGGAGGCCGTAAAAGATTCGACAGCTGGGAACATTGTGGAGGAGAAGTTGCTGAGAGGAAGTTGTGGGGGAGTAACTTTGGAAACTTGACATCCTACATCCTGCAGCCTACTTGCAGAAAATATGTTGTGGATCACAAATTTGGTTGTTTGAGGTCCCGCATCTCGCAACTTGACTACGGAAAATCTGTTGCAGAAACAGAGTTGCGGAACGGCCGCAACGAAAGAAAATTGCGGGGAGGAAATTTATCGCAGAATTTGGTTGTGGGATAAATTTGGTCATCCTTCTAAGTGTAGGGGTCATTATATCCTAGGTGTGATGGTTTGTTTGGCTGCGGTCGAACCATACTTGCACCAATTTTGATATCAGAGCGGGAAGAGATTTCCTGTTGAGAAGTTCCACAATTGAGGTTGTGGGTAGAATTTCTGAAGGAGCAAGAAGAAGCTCTTGTGTGAGAGAAACATAACCATAGAAGCCTAGAAAGAGAAAGAAGAGTGCTCAAGAGGTTCTAGATAGAGAAACGACATTATTGAAAGACCAAGGGTTGAGAAGAGGCTTGGTGAGGTAAGTTGTAGCAGTGTGAAAGAGAACTATTATTGCATAGGCTTAGTGCTAGAAGATGGTTGCACGCATAGGAAGAGAGAGAATTCATGACAGGGGTCAACCATCGGGGAACAAAGAAATTCTAGAATAAATGAGGAAGTTAATATCACGTCTAGAAGCTATGGAAACAGACAGACGAAGAGACCCAGAAGCAGGGGACATAAGTGAACCTGAGGATGAAGAGAAAAGAGAAGAAGTTGCACCTATGTACGAAACCCCAGAGCTAAGATATTTCAAATCTATTATAGGAGAAACATCAAGGCCAAACCCAGAGTTTCCTGCCTATGATGGGAGTCTCATCACGAAGCATCTCATTGAATAGATCAGTGAGTTGGATAAGTACTTTGAGTATGATGAGGTTAAAGAAGACAACAGATTCAGATTTTCTGTAACAAGGTTGAAAGGGCATGCATCCTTGTGGTGGGATAGTGTGCAAGAAGAAAGAAGGAGGAAGAATAATCTGTTGATAAAGAGCTGGGATATAATGGTAGCAAAGACGAGGGCTAAGTTCTTTCCCAAATATTACCAATTGATTCTGTATAGATAGGTTCAAAACCTTAGGAAAATATTATTAACACTGAGAGAGTAAACTGAATAGTTTTACAAAGTAAACCTAAGGGCTAGATATGTGGAAGAGTCAGCAGAGAAGGATTCTAGATATGTAAATGGTATAAGGATGGATATCCAAGAAGAGATTAGCATGATATCACCTAGAAAAATGGAGGAGGCATATCAATGTGCCTTAAGGGAAAAAGAAAAGATAGCGAGGAAGCAGAGATTCAATAGAGGTTAAGGTCGAACCAAAGGACGATGGAAAGCTACTGGAAGAGGAAGATTTGGACTGTAGAGAGGAGAGTCTAGTAACTCTAACCAACAAGAGAATCATGGTATAGGAGGTGAATCTAAAATAAGAGGACCTTACCAAGGAGGTAGAGGTAGAGGAAGAGGCATAGAAATTGTCATTCAGTTCTACAAATGCAACCAGTTGGGGCATAAATCGTTTGAATGTCTAGGGAAGGAAGACGTAGGATAGAGAGGAGCCTATGTCACTTAGAATGAGCAACAACAAGAGCAAATGATTGTAGAGGAAGTCTTTCCAGAGACAAGAGAGTCTTTGATGATGAACAAGGTCTTGTTGAAACCTGAGAAGGATCACATAGAGCTTGCTCAAAGAAAATCGTTGTTCAAGGCTATGTGCAAAGTCTAAGGGAAGTGTTGTAAGATGGTGATTGACAGTGGGAGTATTGAAAATCTTGTATCCATAGAGATGGTAGAGAAGCTCAATTTAAAGAAGACCAAGAATCATGTTCCATACAAAGTATCTTGGTTACATAAAGGACATCAAATCCTAGTAAGTGAGCAGTGTGAAGTTGATTTCCAAATAGGTCCAAATAAGGACAAGATTCTATGTGATGTTATGCTTATGGATGTTTGTCATATATAGTTAGGCAAACCATGGAAATTTGATAAGAAATTGACTCATGATGTTAGAAGTAACTATCATAGTTTTGAACAAAATGGGATAAGACACGTACTTCACCCTTTACAAGAAGGTGGTACAGTAGGAAAGTCAAGACCTAAGTATTGATGTTGTCAGGAAAAGAGTTTTTGCAGCAGGTTGAGAAAGAAGATTTTAACTATGTTGTGCTATGTAAGCCAAGAGTGGTGATGATGAAGACTAGTGTGATAGATCTACCTAAGGAGATTTAGGAGATGCTGAGTGAGTTTAGTGACATCGTGGTGGATGATTTACCCAATGAGTTACCACCAAAGAGGAATATAAGTCATCAGATTGATTTTATTCCAGGAGCCAGTTTACCAAACAAGGAGTTGTATTGGTTGACACCTCAAGAGAATGAATAATTGAGGAGATAATTCCAAGGATTGTTGGACAAGGGACTGGTTCAGAAAATTCTGAGTCCATGTGCAATACCAATAGTACTGACACCAAATAAGCCTTGGTGAATGGAGGATGTGTACTGACTCCAGAGTGATTAACAAGATTACTATCAGGTATAGGTTCCCATTACCAAGGATGGATGACATGATGGATTTCCTAAGTGGGGAAACATGCTTTTCAAAACTAGATCTAAAGAGTGGATATCATCATATCAGGATTAGAGAAGGAGATGAGTGGAAGACATCCTTGAAGACAAATGATGGGTTGTATGAGTGGTTGGTCATGCCATTTGAATTTTCCAACAAACCAAGCACTTTTATGAGATTGTTGAATGAATTCTTGAGAGATTTCATAGGTAAGTTTGTGATAATTTACCTTGATGACATTTTGGTTTTCATCCAAACAAAGGAAGAGAATCTAAAGCATATGACATATGTTTTAGAGAGGATGCAACAGAAGAAGTTGTTGATAAATGTGAAAAAGTGAACATTCATGAAGACAGAGCTAGTATATCTAGGTTTTGTTATCTCAAGAGATGGGTTGAAGATGGATCCAGAATAGGT
This sequence comes from Pseudotsuga menziesii, assembly GCA_001517045.1. Lineage (NCBI taxonomy): Eukaryota > Viridiplantae > Streptophyta > Pinopsida > Pinales > Pinaceae > Pseudotsuga > Pseudotsuga menziesii. The sequence goes on from LPNX010615885.1 coordinate 300,485, forward strand.
GAAAGCAATCATTGATTGGCCTTCACCTAGGAACATATTTAAGCTAAGAAGCTTTCATGGATTGGAAAGTTTTTATAGGAAGTTTATAAAGAATTTTAGTGGTATTTGTGCATCTATCATTGAGATAATAAAGAAGGATAGACAGCCATTTCAATAGACAGTAGAGGTTGAAAGGAGTTTACAGTTCTTGAAGAAGAAGATCACTGAACAACCATTATTGAAGTTGTCAGAGTTCAAACACTCTTTCCAAGTAAAATGTGATGTTAGTGGAGTAGCAATCAGAGATGTGCTTAGTCAAGAGGATAGGCCTATAGGGTATTACAGTGAGAAGATGAATGATGCAAAGTAGAATTATTCATCTTATGAAAAGGAGTTTTATGCTATTGTTCAAGTAATGAATCATTGCATACATTATTTAATTCCTAGATAATTTGTGTTATATTCCAATAACCATGCATTGCAGTGCATTATGCAGCAACCTAAGTTGAACCTAAAACATGTCAAGTCGGTTGATTTCTTGTATAGTAGTTGATGCCTTAAGTAGGAGATTGTTGATTATGCAAGAGAATCAGACCCAAGACTTGGGATTTGTGTAATTGAGAAATTTGTATTAAGCTGACATTTATTTCCAGGAGGCTTACAAGGCTTGTAAGAATCCACTAGAGGTGGACAGAGATCCATGGATGGAGTATACACTTCAAGAAGGTTTTCTCTTTAATAATAGTAAATTGTGTATACCGAATTGTTCTATGAGAGAGAACTTAATACATGAGAAACACAATGGAGGTATGGCAGGTCACTTTGGAAGTGATAAAACCTTTGGAAAGTTGGGTCATTTCTATTTTTGGCCAAGGATGAGGTATGAAGTTGAGAAGTTTGTAAGCATATGCAGAGTATTCCAACATGCTAAGGGAAGAAGCTAGAACACAAGAATATTGTATACACCATTTCCTATTCCAACTAGGCCTTGGGAATCTGTGAGTATGGATTTCATTATGGGTTTACCAAGAACTCATAGGGGACATGATTCTATCTTTTTTGTTGTGGATAGATTCGCTAAGATGGAACATTTCATTTCGTGCTACAAGACTAGTGATGCTACACACATTGCTAACTTGTTTTTCAATGAAGTTGTGAAACTACACGGTTTACCTAGAAGGATTATATCAGATAGAGATGTGAAGTTCACAGGTCATTTCTACAGGACCTTGTGGAAGAATTTGGGTACCAGACTGAACTTCATTTTAGCATATCACCCATAGTCTGATGGTAAGACAGAGGTAGTTGTAGGAGTCTGGGAAACATGTTGAGAATTTTGATTGGAGAGAGTATTAAGTAGTGGGACAGAGTATTATCTCAAGCTGAGTTTTCCTATAATGATTCACCAAACAGAAGTACAGGGATGAGTCCATTTCAAATTCTATATGGAATGCATCCAAGAGGAGCATATGAACTTCATGACTTAGGTCAATTGGAGAAGAGGAGTGCTGATGGAGAAGAGTTTGCAACAAATATCAGTGAACTCCAGGAGAAAGTGAAAGCAAGGTTACAACAGAGTAACACCAGTTACAAAACCAGAGCAGATTCCAAAAGGAGAGAAAATAACTATGAAGTAAGAGATCTGGTCTTAGCATATCCGAAGAGAGAAAGATTTCCAAAGGGAGAGTATAACAAGCTGAATATGAAGAAGATTGGACCTTGCAGAATACTCAAGAAATTTTTCAGCAAATGCTTATGAGTTGGAAATGCCTACACGAGTGGGTATTTCACCAATATTTAATGTAGCAGACCTATACCCTTATGTAGCAGGTCATATTGGAACCTTTATAGAAGGTGACAATCCTATTGAAGACTTACAATGGGTGGGGTAGATGTCTGTGGCATAACCATTGGAAGTTAGGTCCATTTTGGACACTAAGGTGAGAAAGAGTACAAGGAAGAAGGACTATCTAGAGTATTTGGTAAAATGGAAGAAGCGACCAACAGAGGATTCTACTTGGATGAGCTCTGCAAAGTTAGAAGCCAAGGGTTTCACTGTAACTGATCTAATGAATAGGGGTTCATAATTTTTCACCCTTGCGATTCTGATGCAGGAGCATCATGGAATGCATCAATGTGATGAGTTGGTCACATGTTATGGCATCTCTTGTAACCGTTTTGTTGAGTCATAGTATGTTAGCGGCAAAAGGAACCATTGTGGATCACGACTCCATACATGGATATCAAGCCACCGGTAGTTTGTTTCAGACAAGGACATTTTCATCCTGTGTTGTACTTGTTTGTTTTCAATTGCAGGACCACTTGGGGTAGGATTAAAATTTTAGGTTAAATAGATAGATTAGAGAAGTAGAGGGGGTTCTACTCTTCAGCATTAGAATTCTGAGTTTTGCAGAGAAAAGGACAGACCTGCATATGGTTCCTTCTTGTAAATATTTTGAAGAGTCAGAAGAAGAGAGATACGAGTTGTGTGCATTTTCCTTTCATTTCTTAACAGAAGGATTAACTATGTGTTTGTAGGGTGTTAACCTTTATGCATGTACTGTGTTGAATTGTGTATTTTCAAAGAGCCAACTTCGGCATTTTCCTGAACATTTGTGTAGTTCTATGAATCTATTGAATTCATGCCTTTATTTGTGGCTTGAATAGATGAATTAGAGTGTAGATACATGCATAGGAGAGTTAAGCTAAAGAATCGGGAAGATTTCAGGCTGGATTGATCGATTCCATTATCAATCAATGCAACCTACATATTTTATGTTGTTAAAATTTTTTGCAGAGAATGAATGGTGGAGATTGAGTCCAACGACAAAGATTTGACCATCCAGGAGTAACCCACAATGGAATTTGCATGGATGATAATAGATATGCAAATATCTGCGAGGTCCACATCAAAACAGAGATCGACAGTTGGAGTGGAGGCTGTAAAAGATCTGACAGTTGGGAAAGTTGCTGAGAGGAATTTACAAGGGAGTAACTTTGGAAAGTTGACATACCGCATCCCACAACCCGCAACTCGACTGTGGAAACTCTATTGCGGAAATAGAGTTGCATAATGGTTGCAACTGAAGAAAATTCTAGGGAGAAAATTTAGCGCAGAATTCGGTCGCCGGCTAAATTTGGTCATCCTGCCAAGTGTAGGGGCCATTAGATCCTGGAAGTGTTGTTTGTGTTGGTTGCGGTCGAACTGTACCTACACCAATAAGAGAGTGGTCACTATCTTAATAATGTTGTTTTCCAATTGAAGTTTAAAGAAATATGGAAATTTTATTTGCTTAGAATTCACTGGAAAATATTAGAGTTATAGAGTTTCTTATAATATTTCAATATGCTAGAACATCTCATTAATTTTAATATAAATCCATTGTCCAAGTCTTACACTCTATTTACATTTCATTGTAACATAGTTTACGTGTGAAACTAGCAAGTGTAACCACAAGATGTTTTAAAAAAAAATCTTTACAAAAAAAATCTTAGTGCAATTTTTTTAATACTTAAAACATTTAAGGTTAAGTTTGCAAACATTCTTCTTGATGAATAAATTGAAGCTCATATGAGCAATTTTGGTACTATTAAGATGCTTGGATTCCACCTCCTTTGTACCAACAATTGAAGTAAATGTCTACACGACATAAGAATGATGAGGCTTTATGTCATATTTCACTCCTACTTCCTTTTGACCATTAACATCCATTAATGCACTTCCTTCCCAATGCGCTTTGGATTGAAGACTACCATTAATGTATTGTATTTTTTTATTATACTGGAAAACTCTACATATCCTATGATATGGTGTTGAAGGGTTTGCACTTACATTCTAGTATAAAGAAATGGGTGAAACCTGTCCCTTATCCTACTGAGTTCTTAGATGTTCAATACTACGTTCGAAATTGAGAATTGTAGGGAGTTTGAAACAATCCCTCATTACTAAGATAGCACATGAAACAACACAAATTGACAATATTAAAAGGAATAAATTAGCAAAGATTACATACTGATAAAAATTTATTTAAAACATTGTTTTCATTCCTGAATGTGCCAAGTAGAAGATATGGAAATGTCATCTCTTCACCACCATGGATTAGACTACTTGAGTGTTGTAGCAATCTACTGCGATCTTAGTGAATGATATATATATATGATTGTTGTAGGTTACCACTGGGAAATATTCCTCCAAGAATTCATGTAGTAGTTGGTCTGATTTCTCCCATTATTTTGGTGGTACCTACTTGAAATCTCCTAACTTTGTTCAAGTTAGTGTTTTCTTAGGGTTGAAAATTAATATCTTAATGTTATACAATAACTTACTCTTCAATATTGTATTAAATATGGGATGAAACATTGTAAGATCGTATTTCCAAATCAACACTACCTTCTAGGGTTCCATATTCATCTGGGAGGAAGAACTTGTGACATGAAGATACATATAAGATCGACATAAAATTGTGTTTCTTTTAGAAGTATGGGTGAAAAATAGAAGACTACAAATCAAGGATAAGTTGGGGATAATCTTAATTATAAAAGGACCTCTGGGTAGGCAGAAAAGGGTGTCAATTCATCCTCCATTGGAGTCCTTCAACCATTCATCTCTTTTCCCTTCATTGATAAATTATGGGAGAGAGAAAAACATCCCTATACAAATATTAACCGATAAGTATGGTTTTGGTGTATCATTTGGAGAATAACATCCTCTAACAATAGATTTTATTATCACTCTTAAAGGGTCCTACATGAGATCTGGGAACTTTTAGGCCCTTGATCTTTCAAGCTTAAGAAGCCATAAAAAATAGGTATGTGCACCCTAGCAATGATGGAAAAGATCATAAAACATATTAGGTAAAATGGAAAATCATGTACAACATCACAACAACATTCATGGGAAAACTAACAACCACTTACAACCATAAAAAGTAAGTGTTACAACAACAACGGGTGTAGATTAAGGAGAGAGGAGTGGCCAAGAAAGTGAATAATCGGTCCAATGTAGAGTGGAGAAGTGACCTAGAAGTTGTGTGATCAGGTCGGTGTAGTGATAGAATCTCTCTAAATGTGAACTCATCTATAGAGGTTGGATAAAGTAATGCATTTCGTTGGATATCCGACATATATGTTATACTACTAACAACTTCAATTCATTTGTTATATGACTTTAGCCATGTCTACAGGGAGCACAATATGAGTGCAGATCATTTATCCAAGGAAGCATTGAATACAAAGGCTATCCTCCTCTCCTTCACGTAACTTTTATAAGGAAAAATCATTAAGGAAGGCATGATACAGTTAATTTAAGATCTTTTTTATTTATGTGGCATAGTTTTTTTTTGTTCTTTCGACTATGGAATACATTAGCATTTTTCTTGTTTTAGCTAAGGATATAGAGTTTTTTTCATCCCCTCAGGGGTGTGTTTTCTCCACCCTCGATGCCTCGTTGGATAACTTGTGTGGGCTCCTTATGTTCTCCATGTGGTATTGCTAATTTTGGGATTGTGGGTTTCGTCCCTCGACTTGGGAAATTTTTCGATACTTATGATCTCCACTCATTTCTGGACTAACTTATTGTAAAGACTATGTAAAAGTTACCTTTGATTCACTATTGAATACCAAGGAACACCTCTTTTTCTTATGACAAAAAGTTACAAAATATTTGCAAATGATTTTAATATATATATTGAGATCCATAAACTAGTTCTTCAATATTTTTGGGTGAGGAAACTATTAAATTGAGCACATAGATCTGTGGAGAAACACACAACTCACAAAATAGATCACACAATTTACTTAGTAATTGAAGAATGAAACAGTGCAAAAATGGCTTGCAGCTATGAATGCTTTTATTAATCAAAAAGTAATCAGATAATAATTACAATGAAGTACAATAGCTTTAATAGCCACATGAAATTCGAATCCACATGAGGAAATTTGAATTGATAGACTCTACTTGACTGTAGGTAACTAAGACCTTGTCTAAATCACTATTTAAGGAGTCAATAGTTAATTGATCTTGTCTAAACCATAACCGGAGTTCATCGGAGCTCTAAAACACAACTCAAGTGTTGCATTCATTCTTGACTAAGGCTAACTAACTGTGGTAGGTGAGAAATGTGCCCCTCTTGAGTGCAGTCATGTAAACCTAGCACTAACTGAATGTAGAGGACTAGAACTAAATGTAACTGACTCCTAACTTAGCTTGACTAGTCATTAACTGAACTGAACTAAACTAAACTGACCTTGGTTGGTTTTGGCACTCCCAGTGGCTCCTAAATTGTAGGGATTGGTCTAGGAGGCTCCTAAGCTGATGCAATTAAGTGCAATCAGTGGCAGTAAGCCCCAATTAGTGTTCCTCACACTTTAGTAACTGAATCATGTGCCCCAATTAGGCCAAGTGGACCCAATGGTGCTAATGACTATAAATATACTGGATGGACTCCCGATTTACACATGACTACTGATTTAGACATATGACCAAATTTGGACAAGGGAGGATTAATAATCCTAACACCCCCCCTGAATGCTAACTTGGACAATCTGTGGACCCTGGTAACTAAGACCATACATCACCCATTACATCAAGTAAAATAAAGTAATTGCTTAATACAAGGAGCTGGGGGAAAAACCACATGGGAAAAAATCCCCCCCTCTATCTAAGCAGGTAGAATCAGGTCTCAAGTTTGAAAAACTTGAAAATATCTTGCTGCAATATTCATCTCTATGAGGTAGCGAAGCAACATGCATGGTGTGTTGTGCACAGGTATTCTGAGACATGGCATGTAGACTTCTCCTTCTTCTCAGAAAATCATGATGGAATGAAGGAGGAAAGTAACCTTTATCTCTTGCTGAATGAATAGTTGTATGATCATATCCATTCTTATGAATGTAGTGATACCAAGCCCTTTCCATATAGAATTTTACAGGGAGTCTATTGCATCTCTTTGAAGGAGGTAAGATTGCATGGCATAGTGCAAGGGTCTTTCCTTTCTGAGTGTCAGGTGATTTTATATTCATCTTCCTAGCTTCCAGTTTGGAAGTAGGGAATGAATCTAGATATGAGTCACCCTAAATCTCAATCTCATAAACTAATAAATATGGATCTACAATACTAGTAGAAGCTGTAAAAAAATTAGATGCAATGATTTTACCTTCCCTTGAAATTGGCTGCTGAGAGTGCACTGGTTCTGAAGGAGGCATGAAATGTGAGAACTCATATGCTTTCGAAGCATGATTTGTAGTACCTTTTGCTATGATGCTCCCAGTAGAGATATATGTGATCTCCACTGAGTTAGGACCAAATATCACTCTCTTTGGAGATCCAGTATGGGTCATCTGATAGACAAATAATAGGTTTGAAGCTAGGGAGGGAACAAATAGCACATCTTTGAACCTTCCATGTTCAATATTGACAGAGCCCTTCCCCTTTGTTTTGACTTTACTGTTATTACCCATCTGAATACTAGGACCATCAAAGGACTGAAAAGAAAAGAATGATTCTCTGGATGCAGCCATATGGTTGGAAGCTCCAAAATTAATGAGGAATACATGTGTTGATGTGCAACAAGCCTTCAGTGCATGGCCTTTCCTTTGGTATTCTTCATCTTCTTCTTCTTCAGAGTCATACTTCCTTGCGCTAGTAGGTACAAAAATATTATGTTTCTTCAAAAGAAGAGACATTTCATCAAGTTGTCTTCTCATACATGAGCTTTCTGAATGAAATCCTCTTCCACAGTAAGATCAGAGGACCTTTCCTTTGCCATTCTTCTTGCTTCTATTCAAACCTGAAGGTTCTTTTGACTACTCTTTCTTCATAGGAGACTCATCCCTTTGCTTCCCTTTGTCATTTTCTACCTTATCTCCTCTTGCAACTAGAGCTAGATATTTGGAAGATCGAATGATCCCCATTTGGATCAATTTATCATTCTCGGAAATAAGAGATTGGATGAAGGCATTAAGAGTGGGAATATTCAAATTTGGAGTAGTGAGCCTTACTGTTTGGAAGGTGGATACAAATACTGAGTAATCTGCATTGAGATTTTTGAGGATGGCAAGGACGAGCTGATCTTCATCCTTCTCCACTTTGCATTGCTTCAATGATATATCAGGTTCTTGAACTTTGTGAAGAATTCATTCGGTGATAAGAAATTGGATTAATGAAGAGTGATCAGATAATTTTCTAGCCAATGGATCCTCATCTCATCCTACTTATCAAATAAGGAGGCAAGTGTGTCCCAAAACTCCTTGGGAGTCGTCAATTCTTGGATGTGGAATCAAAGATCTCTAGAGACTGAGGAGATCAAGTGTCCATGGGCTTCATCAAGCCTATTCATATACTTTTCTTTGTCTTTATCTGAACCTGGCCCTGCCTCTGTTTATTCTATGAGTCTGAAGAGCTGCTTGGTGTGGAGCATTACCACCATGTCTTCCTTCCACTGGTGATAGTTGAAGGGAGTGAGAGGCTCCACTGGATGAGCCATTTTGAATGTAATAAGAAGGAATGATCTGTTGTAGCGAATGCAGTGAGAAGAAAGGCCGATAAACTGTCACACAATCAAACATACAAAGTAAGGTTGACAGTCTGCACTTTTGGAATTTCCTTCACACCCAACATAGTTGATCAAGAAAGTGTGATCAACAATTTCCTAACTTGGGATATTAAGTGGTAAATTCTCCGCTTCTGGTGCAGTATTGGAAGGAGAAATTTGCTCAAAAAAAATGATCCAGCTAGAGATATAAGGAGGAGAGGTATCTTGTCCACTGAGGCTTTGATACCATATTAAATTGAGCACATAGATCTGTAGAAAAACACACAACTCACAAAATAGATCACACAATTTACTCAGCAATTGAAGAATGAAACAGTGCAAAAATGGCTTGCAGCTGTGAATGTTTCATTAATCAAAAAGTAATTAGATAATAATTACAATAAAGTACAATGGCTTTAATAGCCACATGAAATTCGAATCCACATGAGGAATTTCGAATTGATAGACTCTACTTGACTGTAGGTAACTAAGACCTTGTCTAAATCACTATTGGAGGACTCAATAGTTAACTGACCTTGTCTAAACCATAACCAGAGTTCATCGGAGCTCTAAAACACAACTCAAGTGTTGCATTCAGTCTTGACTAAGGCTAACTAACTGTGGTAAATGAGAAATGTGCCCCTCTTGAGTGCATTCATGTAAACCTAGCACCAACTGAATGTAGAGGACTAGAACTAAATGTAACTGACTCCTAACTTAGCTTGACTAGTCATTAACTAAACTGAACTGAACTGAACTGACCTTGGTTGGTTTTGGCACTCCCAGTGGCTCCTAAATTGTAGGGATTGGTATAGGAGGCTCCTAAGCTGATGCAATTAAGTGCAATCAGTGGCAGTAAGCCTCAATTAGTGTTCCTCACACTTTAGTAACTGAATCATGTGCCCCAATTAGGCCAAGTGGACCCAATGGTGCTAATGACTATAAATAGATTCGATGAACTCCCGATTTAGACATGACTCCTGATTTAGACATATGACCAAATTTGTACAAGGGAGGATTAATAATCCTAACATAAACAAAATAAATTAAAAAAGGTACACCTAAGAATATTGTAAAAAACATAGTTTTCATTTTGAGATAAATTGGGTGAAGCATTTTCTATGGAACGACTTGATATCTATATCGTGTTAAAGGAATATGTGATGAACTGTTATACTAGGGAATTATTGATACTATTCAGGATAAAGATATCACTATTATATCATGATTATAATTCTTTCCAAGTTTTTTGTTGGTATCTTGCTATTATTTTCCAAACTTTTTTTTGGCCATGGTGCGGGTAGAACCAAACAAGTATTTGTCAAACCTGTGTTCCTCCAGCAAGGGTATTTTGGGAAGGCTAAAGGAAAGTGAGACATCTATAAGGTCTACAAGGGCTAGATCAACTAGGTGTCAGAAGATCAGAAAAAAATTCAATAAACGCATGGAATTTTTTCTCAGAGGAGGGGGGTCATGTTCCTATGATGATGAGACAATAGGAAACATCGAGGTTCCCTTAAGGTACAAACACATAGTGAAACAATGGGTACCTAGGGATATTCCTCAAGTCAACATTGATTTTTGTGTGAGTGAGAGGATATATATAATTGCATCATGCTCACTACATGGATCAGAGTTGTTTTGCATGGATGGCATGAAGGTTGGATACATCATATGTACATAATTGATGGAGTATGTTGGAACCTCTTACAACTAAAATGTTTGGATGCACCTGGTCCAATATACACAAAGTATGCATAGATATGGGTTGTTAGCAAATTATCTACAACTAAAAGACAAAGATCAAAATAAAGGAGCAACTCTGTACATTGACGGGGCACCTCACTCACAGTAGATGCTAGTAGACCTGCCTCAAGGCGACAAGTATACATCAATATTTTCATTGTAAAAATTTAGGATGGACAAATAGAGCTGTTGTTATGTTTTTTCAATAGTATATTTGGTTCGTTTATATAATCTTATCTATTTTTCATGCAGAGTGTTGATCGGGGAATCCACCTAACAATTGATCAGATGACTATAGCCTTGGGGTAACATGTAAACATGAATGCAATTCTACATTTTAAATAATTTAAAATTATACACATGTATAACGTGTAACATAATTTTTATTTTCTTATGTATTTTTTTTGTTTTTATGTTTGTGTTCATTATGATAATGTTCTCTACTTTTTTTGCAGGTTGATGATCGGGGAAAGCCCCCAGCTGCTGATCAGATGAATGGAACCTCAGGGAAATAGGTAAACCTAAATGGAATTCTACATTTTAAATACTTAAAAATTCTACACATATAAAACATGTAGCATAATTTTTATTTTGTTATGTATTTTTTAATTTTTCTGATTGTGCTCATTATGATAATGTTGTATACTTTTTTTGCAGGTGGATGATCGGGGAAAGTCCCCAACTATTGGTCAGACCACACTGTCTTCTAGGAATCAGGTAAAAACATATGCAATTCTAGGAATCTATCATGATACACAATTTTTGTTAGTATAATTTTTTGTGCAGACTATTGCTTCAAAAACTAAGCAATGTTTTATATATTTCTAGAGCAGACAAATGATTGGGTCCATGAAACAACACCTTAGTAGTGTTTAGATTTTGATGTCTACCCGTTTTTCAATGATGATGAAATTGGTTCTTCTATAGACCCGTTGAAGGTGCTACAGAAGACCTTGTAAAAACAACATGAGGAAATGGTTCGTCTAGCATTTACAATTCCATAGGAAGACAAGATCAAAGAAAATGTTCAATTGTTGATCCAGAGATGCCAGTACTTGAAAGTAAGTTGTGGAATCATAATGTAAATTCATTTAGAACATTATAATTTTAATTTTATATGATAGTGAAATTATAATACAATGGTTTGCATTTACATGATATTCTGCAACCTCACACTGGTGGTGAATTCGTTGTTGGTAACAGTGACCAAACCACTCCACGTACACCACATACTGCACCCTTTTTTTCCACTGAATAGTCAGAAACATGCTCTGTGATGCCCTAGAGGCAAGTAGAGGATGCAGCCAAAGCTGACTGACCCACAACAGATCCTGTAGAAAAAGGGTGGATCCATGTTTTGACACTAATGCTGACGTTGAAGCAACATTTCCTGGATATTCTCATGTCACTAGCACGGGTTCAATATTGACACCATTTTTGGTGAACAAGGAACTCATTCCAATAAATATAGAGAAGATTTTGAGTAATTATAGATTGTTCAATTTAGTTTTTATAATTTGTTTATAATATACCGATAATTTTTTTTCATGTTGACTAATGATGGCATTATTGTTTTGCAAAAAATGATGTATTTTATAAAGATATAAATTATTTTTCCTTGGATATCTTCGAGCCCACCATCTTCACAAGGTGGGATAAACAGCCAAAATATTTAAAGCATGATCTTACAAATCGGTTGGTTGGCCTGTTTGGCAAAGATACCTTTGATACATCAAAGGTCCTAAAGAAGGTTGGACAACATTTGAAGATTGTATGAGACCAATATAGGGTTCAACTAGAAAAGAATACTAGGTATGAGCACCCTCCAATGATTCCATCACATGAGTGGAAATCCCTAGCAGAATATGGAAAAGAGAAGGGTTTGAGAAAAGTAGAAAAGATACCACCGGGCACCAGGAGTTATGCAATACATTCCACAACGTAATGGTAAGCATTATTATTATTAATTTTTATATTGAAATTGGAACATCGAATATTGTAATTCAACACTTGATTAGGATGTTAGACACATCAAAGGCCACAAAGACAATACTGGAGAAAATTGGTCAACACAAGCTTTCCCTTAGTGGTTATTCGAACTTTGCAGCACGATTTCTAAGTATCCAAAACACAATACTACATTCAAATAATAAATAGAAAATTATTTTCGTCTTATTCTGACGCAAAATGTAAAATTAATGACATTATGCAAATATGCAGGCCGGTCGATTCAAAGAACTGCCAACTTAGGAAGACTTGAATCTTATGCTTCAAACATGGCTTTGAAGTTGTTGTTGAATGTCAAAGAAGCTTGTCTAAGCATACATGATCTTTTGATGATCCATCTGGTGCACAGGTATATAAAAACTATATAGTTTAATGAAACTTTATTAATTCTCATGCAATTTATTCGTTATAAAAAAATAACATAAACTATTTATTATGTTTTGAGTAGGAAAGTAATGATCTCGTTAATGTCGAGGATGTACACCAACAAGTCAAATATCATGCTTCGATTCATGGTAATGAATTTATTAATATGTTATTATTTTGTATAGATAATCGTATATGATGAACATTAATTCTAATTCTCCACAATTCAACTATAGAGCATGTAGATGTAGGTGTGGAAACTGAACCCAAGTGCTAGATCAATTACACTCACAAAATTGCTAATCAAACATGCAAAATTCACACAAAAGGAGACTGAAATTGGAGCATAACTTAATGTTGTATTGAATAAGTTTACATAATCCAACCATATGAAGTAATAGGCTTCTCAAATATATAATTACATGATAGATTCGAAAGCACTAGGTTTCTATTTGAATTGGTCAAAAACCAGGCTTACTAAATCAAGTCAAAACCTCCATAGGTGCAAAAAGGACTTTCCAAATCTATGAATATCCTCACGAATTGGCTAAAGCAAGTGGGAAAGATCATAAGTGATGGAAATACAACTCATTCGTGATTTTTTTTGGAGAAAAGGAAGGAGGACGATGTGGAAAAAAAACAAGGCAAGTTCCCCTAGACTAGCTTTTCCTTTATGCCTTAAAACTGTTGTAAAGCAAGGAAGCTTTCAGGAAAAAACAGATCTGTGCTTTTAGGAACCAGGAATAAAATCATACTTTCTAATAATTTTTCCAGGATGATTCCAAAGCACTCCATGACCTAGTTTAGAAAATATTGACTTCTAGGAACATGTGGAATCCAACTAGCATAGAGAGGGAATCTAGGAATGTAGGAATAAGACAAAAATGATTAATTAATGTCAAATATGGATAAATATGGGTTGATTATTATAACACCCCCCCTTAATCCTAACTTTATGATTAAATATCAGAAAATTATAAGGCCTAGCAACAAGTCTTAGTCACCCTTTTACATACTGCATGTCCATACAAACAAGAAAAGAGGCAAAACCCCAGTGGGAAAATCCTCCCGTAAACATGGATAGGAAACAAAATTTTGGAAATATTTTTATCAATCATTCCTCACCACATGATCAGCAATCCCCAGCAATGATTTGAGATTACTGAAGGTCTTATCACATAATACTTTGGTGAAGATATCTGTTACTTGTTCTGAATATGTGTAGTAGAGTATCTCGAAAATCCGAGACATAGGTTTTGTCCATAACAGCCTCTTTTACCTGACTCGTGAGGAAATTCCCAAATAAAGCCATGCTTTACAATATACAAGTGGTTCTTCAAGAGGGTATTTTCCAGATTTACTGTTGCGGCCGGTTCCAAAGCTGTTAGCAGTTACGACCATGTTTCAGCTGTTACAGATCACAAGTTGGGGGTTCAGTTCCTCATTTCCATGAGATAATTTTATGTATACATAAGTAATCAATATCATTGAGAGGAGGAGAGAGAAATCAATTTTATGCTATAGAATTTGATCCAGATCTATTTTAATCATTCCATTATGATAATACATGCTGGGAGTTTCTTAATTCTCGAGTTGTAGACTTTCATTGTGGAGATCTAGCTCTGCTTAGTGGAGGAAGGGCCCTCTTCCCTGAGCAGATGTTGGTGGTGTTGATTGTAGGTGTTTTATTTTGTAGATGTGTTTATTTGTTAGTTCATCCTTTGATTCATTAGATTAATCATAGTTGTTTTTGTTATTTAGTTCATTCTTTCATTAGATTTATCATAGTTCTTTTCATGTTAATTCATCTTAATAGATCGTTGGCCAACATAGCATTGATTCCAAGTTTATGTAATTAGATATTGTTTCATAAGAATTGATTTTGTTGAAGTGTAATTAGATTTACAGTTTGGATTTATGAATAGGGTTTAGGTTTGATTTCTTTTGAAGAAGGTGTGATCTAGTTTACAAACAGTTTCAATTTCATACCACTAGATAATAGTGTCAGGTAGAAATTGTGCTTGCATAGATCTTGCACGATAGCTTTGAAATAAAATACTTTCTCGGGTTGACAATTTATGTTTAGCACTCTGCATGTTAATTTTTAATTAACTGGAATATAGTGGGCCCAATAGATCCTAGCCCATGAATTCAAGTGAATATTTAGAAATACAACTCAGTGTCCAAGCTTCTTTCAGAAGCTTTCATTCATTGACACTAACAATGGTGCATGAATCGATATGGTGGTGGTATTATCTAAGGGCGGTCTATGTAATGGATTTAATGTTGTGAAATGGTACAATACATCATGAAATAAATGAGAGCCAAAAGGAATACAAATTATTTTAGTCTTTTTAAGCCAAAAGGAAAGTATTGGAAGATGGACTCTAAATCATGTTCACATTTCACATTCTTTCTCATATAATGCAGAAGGTACAATGTTCATTGTGGAACCAAGAATTTCCTATGAATACATTGATGGGTTGTCAGAAATGTGGCCCTTCTTCTGAAAGTTTATAAAATTTCTCCTCCTTCATAAATGACAAATGATTTTAAAAATTTGCATTTTTTTAAGGGTGATTTTTGGAAAACCGTTTTAGGAAGGGTTTGAACCACTTGGAAGAGCTGGGAAGGGTTCAATTTTGATTACTTCGAACCCAAATTTCATAATGACATTCTGTCAAATAGTTAGCCTTCAAAATGTAAAATTTCCCCACTTACATAGAACTAAATCAAATCTTAGACATTTTAATGTGGCTTCCTTACACATTCATCCCAAACCATACTATTTTTCTCGTAGAATTTTTATGAGACACCTTTATTCAAACACGTTTTGTGCATCTTTGATTCTTCCTATAGAATCAAATTATTAGAACCCATGCCAAAGATTACAATCTCTATTAATTAACATGAAAAGTTCCATCAACGAGAAAGAGATCGTCATAATTCTATATTGGCATAATGTACATTTTATGTTTTCAAGTGAGTTATAGGATGACATATGTTGACTGAATAGCACCAGTTCGAACTTGCTTAAACCTAAAGAAATTTTAGAATTTAAGCATTTATATAAATTTCAGTAAATTATATGTGAGACCCACATTGGTCTTGTGTAAAAAGTGTGACATGGACCATCCACGTGTAATAGGTGTGACATGGATTATAACCAAAGGAATAAGTGGAATTTGATCAAATCTTATTCAAGGGGCGTCTCAATGTCAACGGTCTAGATTGCATTGAGCAAGTTTGATTAGATGATCATGACCATTCGCTTAGAATGAAGTTGATCATAGTTTATGGTATGGGGTATGCCACATATGGATCAATTCTTATCATGTACCTTACAAATTTTAATATGATCCATTGACATAAAATAAAAGTACCCAAGGTTTAATTCCAGGTTCATGATGTCAATGGTCTAGATTGAACGAGCAAGTTGGTTCAGGAAAAATCTAGTCGTTAATGCAAGACAATATGAACTGGACATAATAATAGTCAAAATTTCAAGGACGGTGGATATTTGGTCACACAAAAGTGATGGAACCCATTAACAAAAATCAAGAAAATTAAAATTTAATTTATATTAATTTAATATAAATTATAAGAGTTTACGTGGAAGGGACAACCAATGACTGACCTTTCTTGTATCACTAGGTATATGTAGAAGGGACGATTGGCCTTTCCTATATCACTAAGTATATATAGAATGTAGGTACGACCTTTCCTGTATCACTGGGTATATGTTGAAGGGTCAGATGACCTTTCCTGTGTCACTAGGTATATCTAGAAGGGACAACCTGTATTTCCTTTATCACTGGGTATAGGTAGAAGGGATGACTGACCTTTCTTGAGTCACTGGCTATGTGTAGAAGGGGTGACCAACATTTCCTATATCAGTGGATATAGGTAGAAGTCATGACCGACACATTCCAGGTAGAAGATCATGTTGTTTAATCGAAAAATCCAGTTTTGCAAATGAGAAAGACACATTTTTTAATCAAAAACCTCAATTTCATCATAGAAAAATGCAATTTTCAAAGAAAAATTTGCACTTTTTGAATAATAAATTACACTTTTGGGGTTCATTATAAATAAGAAATTTCATTTTTTGAATTAGAAATTGAACTTTTTTAACCTGTTTTGACACTTTTTGCACCTGGTTTTTTCACTTTAGAAATGTTGTTTTGGGGGTTTATAAAGTATATTTTTAGAATTTTTTAGTCTATATTTTGTGTAATATATCCAAATTTAATGAAATGGGCATTATACCAAGTTATAAAAGTTGTCTTGTGGAGGTATTCTTCTCTAATTCTAACCTAATGGTATCTTGGCCTTAATTCAATCTTGGAAAATATTTTTTCTCCCTTTATCTGATCAAATAGATAATTTATTCTCGGAAATGGATACATGTTGTTGTTTGTGACCTTATTGAGTTTCTTCCATTAAATACACACTCTCAATGTTCCATCCTTCTTCTTAATGAACAACGCTAGTGATCCCAATGGGGATGTGGTCAGTATAATGTAGGTCTTATCCATTAGTTCCTGAAGTTGAATTTTCAACTCTACCATCTATAGCATACTCATTTTGTAAGGATCCTTGGAAACCAGGGTTTTTCCTAGCATCAAATTAATTGTAAAGACGATATCTCTTTTAGGTGGTATCCTTGGCACATGAAAATGTTGGGTAATATTCTAGGGTGGGTCTTCTATCTTCTGCAAAATATGATATATGAATCATGTTTATTTGACTATTCTTCTTGAAGTGTATTCCCAATTTCAAATTTTTACTTTCCTTATTGAAACCTTCTTGAACACACCTTTTACTAGATGAGGAATTCCCTCATCATCGAGGCATTCAAGAAACTTATTATAACAATCAAGCTTGGCACAATTCGTTTCCATCCAATATATGTGAATGAGCACATTGTATGATCTTGGTAGTAGGATGTCCAGGTTTGTTGGACTGGATAGACCATCGAACATTATTGTGCATCTTTCTACCACATCACTTACTTTCTTCTTTGTCCTTGTGGATAACTGAACTAGTCACAAATTTTCATGCTTACTTTATTCAAGTGCACAAACTTCAAAAATATTAAGATGAATGTAACTATGATTGGATATTTGATCTACTAAAATAGAAATAGACTGCGCAACAATATTACCTCCAGCTTCAAGCATTGCAACTTTATGGTCTACCTGATGATCGTCCAAATCTGCATAGATTCTAGGAGTTGATATGGCCATGTATTCCATAGTAACAAATTCTTCAATGTTATGAATCCTTCAATGACTCTCCTTCTTATGGGTAAAATCATGCAAGTTATGGTTCTCTCCATATCCCCAACACTAAATAGGTTCCCTAGGCCTTCCTTTAGTTGCAATAGTTCCCTTGAACCTACCTTGAACTTGTTGCTCTTGTAGAACATTCCTCGGTTGATTCATGTAGAGTACAAATTTAAGTTCTTTCTTCTTGGAATCAAACCTTCCCTTGGTATTTCCTCTTCATACTTGATTTTATTGAAATATTCCCTTTTTGTCTCATAGTAATGCATAGCCTTCTAAATAACATTCCATAATGTAATAGTCTCCACAAATTCAATTTTGTCTCTGTACTTTTGGGATAGTCCACTTAAGAAGCTCAAAACATTCACCTTATCCTTTTTGAGGTAGTCCACATACCATAGTAACTCTAGGAACTTGCTCACATATTCCTCCATTGTCATATGTCCTAGCTTTATCTCATGAAACCTATTTCTCTTATTATCATTGTACCTTTAAAAAAGGTATTTCTATTTGAAATACTTTTCAAACCTCTTCCAGTTAATCTTTCTTTCCTTGAGTCCCTTCACTTACTAAAGGTGATCCCACCAAATTGAATCTCTTCCATTCAAATTAAAAATGGAAATCCTAGCCTTCTCATTCCCAAAGAACTCATGGATCCTGGATTATTTCTTCATTCCAAGAAGACATGCTTCATCCTCCTGTACAATCTTAATTTCTCCATAAAATGTAGACGTCTTAGCATTCCTAAATTCTCCAAAGTAATTCCATTTACAAGGCTTACTTCTATTAGATCTTTGGGACAAATTCTCTAAACTTTCTCATGAGCTTCTTAATCTACTCAATCTATGCCTGAGGTGTCTAATGGAGACATGCTTATTATTCTCTAGCACAAATTTATTTCTTGGCATCGAGATCCTCGTCGAGAGTGACTACATGCACTGGCGCTTCCCTTACTACCATTATTCTAATATTATCTAATATTATATTTATGTTTAAGTTATATTAGGCTCTGCATTATGGTAGCATTGATTTAATGTTTCTCTTCCTGCACCTTAGTCATCATTTCATTAAAACTCCCCATAGTCTCAATAATATCTAGATCTGTGATATGTGCCCTCCTTCCATTGGATTCCATTTTGCGTTCCCACCTTACACAAATTCTCCCATAACATATTATCCATGTTTGTATGGATCTTGTGCATCATCCATGATGACCATTCAACTAGATAAATTCCCAATTATTTTTCTACAATGGCCTCATTGTTGCTACTAGAGCTGTGCAAAAAAGAAAGTTTCATTAGATAACACATTAATAAATATTGCTAGTTACTTTAACATTACCATGTTAGGTTCTTTTTACACTCAAAGGCCAAGTGTTGAAACCTAGATCTAATACCACTCTATCACGTCCCCAATGGCCTTAGTGGTCTATTGCGACACTGGGGGGTATTTTTCTTTGGATACCAAGACAATTCTATGTCTCTTTCTTAAGTTTATTACTACGCAGGAGTCAATGCATAAAGTTTACTTGATCTATATGATGTGTCATGCACATCGTACTTACTCTATGCATGATACCACATGCACTAAACTTTAGTCTCGTGCACTCTTGCGATTAAAAATTTCTATATCCCATAGATATACTATGCATATTAAGATTGGATGTTAAGCTTCACCGTCACACAATTCACTGTGTGAAAACCTTTAACCATTATACTAGAACCGTCATGCACCATAGTCACTTTGGGATACTTTAACTCTAATGATGAGTCATTGAATTCCTGCAAAGTTAGTGTTGTATGCATAATGGGAATTCATCTATCAATCATACATATTTATGCAAAGATTTCATGAAGTAATATATCATATATATAACATTTAGATACCAAGAATCATGCTTACTACTAACTACCATAATTCATAACCACAACCACTAATTATATCATGCATTTTCATCTTCTCTCGTCAACAATCATACCATGGAAAAGAAATAGCATAAGATATAACAAATAGATACTTATCTTGAAGGTGGATACTCCAAGAAACTAACTACACAACAACAACATTCCACCCAACCGCAACCATTCTATCTAGCATATATTATTTCTTCTAAGATGCCACCCCCATGTTGGGAATGATTTCCTTAAGGAAAGGGGAACTATTCAGACATCACTCACGGTCAAATCAGCACAAGGCTATAGTTAACCAGCCTCTATTGGCTTAATAGCCATTCCATGGTCTTACAAACTCAGTATCAAGCCAAGCCAGTGCACAACTAGGTAACAGGATTTCTACAGTCACATAGACTCAATCTCATGCCAATCCAATGCATAGCTAGGTTAACAGGATGAAAAGGTAATTGAGGGAATTTTTAACAAATAAAATTACCTTTGAGCTACAGGAATTACTATCATACTCATCCAACTTACGATCCACGTTACCCACCCCACACAACACCAAGAAGCTTCCCCTTCACTTTTCAACAATCCCTCAAGCGTCACCTTCCTCTAGGTGTTGTTCTTTGTGTGCATAGAAATATCACCCAAAACCCGGATCATATGCCAATAGGATTTGTCTTCCAAGGCTTACAAAACATGCCTAAGCACAACCAACTAGTTCCCAAGGTTTCACTCCCATCGTTATCCAACTTATCATTACAACATGGCTAACAAACAACCAAACTCAATAAGAACTCAACAAGGAGCAAAGGAGATATTAAGCGCACGATTGACACTGGGATAGGATATAACAGTATGAGGTATGCTTATAATAATTGGGCATGCTACCAGGGAATTCACAAGCAACTTAACCACTGGTAGATAGACTCAAACGATCTTACAAAAAGTCATGCACTCATTGGCATACAGACACAAACCGAGCACATGATACTGGTTTGTCACATACAATGGTAAGGGAAATACACAACAACTACACTCATAGGCTCCATATTTGATATTCGATATTAAATCATGACCACAAACCAGATTTGAGAACCACTATCCGCTGCTCAAGACAAGGGATAGACACACTTTTCAGGGTTCAACTTTTTTTCGGAAAACAAGATCTCCATGGGAGATCAAGTTACTTGACCAAGAAATTGTTTGTGCCAACTTCCAAATGATAGGTAATTAAGGATGACTTCAATTAAACTGGTCATTTACCCAATAATCAATCACATGTCCTACATCCGTAGGGCGGCTTACAAAAGAAGACCATACCCACACCTTCCTTTCCCTAAGACAATAGATGTCTCAACTAACTCCCTCTTGGAAGCATTAAATGGTTGGAGCGTATGAGTCATCTTGACAAGTAATGGCTCCTCATTCCTCCTTAGACATTGGATTTCATCTATCGGCTTCATGGATTAATATGTCCCTTCCTAACATTAGGAAAATCATGCTCCCTTTCTCTTATTGCCTTGCACAATTAGTTAGTTGTGGGTTTTCTTTATTATTACAATGCATATGTACATTAATTACAATGCCATTTCACTCTTACCAACACATCGTCCACTAACCATAATTATGTGTTGATATACTTATGTATTTGGGATATCCATGGTAGGGCATTGGCCTTGAGCTCCTCGCCATGTTCCTTACAATAATCAATGATATTACATCATTCACATAACATATTCAAAGGGCTCAAAACTGGGGACATTACATTTTCATTCCACTTGTTCACATTGTACATTTTTTCAACAAATATAACCTTAGTTAATTACAATATACCACACAACTAGTCTCAATGGTTAACTCAAGTGGTCATGAACCAAACATAAAATTTGTTTCTCAAAAATTGGGAAAGTTGTGAGTTTGATTATCTATGGATAATGTTCAATCTAGATCTATTAACTACCAACGTTATGACTCATTGTGAACATTAAAACGTTTTACTCCAAAATCCAATTCTTAGATTCTATTTAATGAGAATTAAATTTGTTAGCAATGGGCATGTTATGTATCTAACTCAACACAAGCTCTGCGACAAACTTCTAAATGGATGTCACTTCTTTCTCGATTGCAAGTAAAGAATAGAATTTTTTCTTCAGAGTAAAAAATACCAACCTTTGTTATTCATTCAAGAATCAAAAGACATCTTATACAAATTGGCCTCACATTCCTGGCACAGAATGCACAAATGTAACCCCATCAAAGCAAAGACAGAAAAGATCTTAGCATCCTTACAAACAGCCCATAAAGAAAGAGCACAAAGTCTGACAATTGCAGACTTTTCTCATCATCCTTGATAAACAGGTCAGAATATGCTAATATATATCGAGAGTGATAAAAAAACGGACAAGTCCTGAGCAAAAAATGCTGGTTGAAAGTCATAGCAAAGCAGACTAAGAATAAATACATATCATTAACAAAGTTCCAAAAGAGTAAGAGCATATAGCTCTGCACATGCTAGAAAAGCATAAATTGACCATGATCTATGATCATGCCATCTAGAGATTCAAAAAAGAATCCAAAACCCATATCCATCTTCAAAGCCTGTTTGGAGAGACCATCAGCCTGCGTATTATGCTCACGATATATATGTGTGAAGATCACATGAGGGGCAGATAACAGCATAGAACAAATATCATCACACCAATGATTCAGAGAAGGGACATTTAGTGTTGCGAGTCTGTTAAGCCAAGAGATAATGACAAGTGAGTCTCCAAATATCGAGTGCATGGGTAAACCCATCAACTCACTCACTCTCAAAATAGCCCATAGTGCCAGTAATTCAGCTCTGGTGTTTGAGTTGCTTCCACAGCCCAAGGAGAAACTAATGCAATAATCAACATTGAGATGGATCACAAAGCCAGCACCACCAATATTTCCTGCAGCAGCCCCATCAAAAAAGCCACAAGGGTATTTCAACATGGGACTCGGACCAATATTCCTAATTCTTCGCTTGTTTTGAGGTGCTGGATACAAGTGCATAAGGTTATCAATCTGAGTGATAAGTGCATGGACAGAGGGCACTTTATTGTCAAATAAGCATCTATTTATGAGATTCCAAATACACCAGAAAATGAAAATCGGTAGATATTTGAAGTGTGCAGAGATCAGGATATGGCTGAACCAGTATTCTAGAAAGGATGAGACAGATACAAAATGAGGAGTAGAAAACCCAAATCGAGCTGCATAGTGGGAAAGGATTCCGATGGTGAAAGAACAGTCCAAAAAGAGGTGTTGTGTATTCTCTTCACCCAAACAGCAGAGGACACATCTACTAGGGCCCTGCAGACCCCGGTGTTGTAATTGATCCCATGTCAGAATCCAACCCCTACCCGAAAGCCAAATGAAGCATCCAATTTTCAGAGGGATATTAAGATTCTAGATCGAATCAAGAACAGAGGTCTGATCCTCAGAACAATACGAGGAAGCAATACAATCATAACCCATAGCTGCAGTTAAAGGACCCACATAATTGTTATGTGCCCAAAAAAGAGAGTCACAGTTATCAGAAAGGCGAATCCTTCCATATTCCAACCCTCTAATGTAGTTGTCCCATAATAATTTCCAATCTCCCTGAAGTTCCAGGTCATCTGCCGAGAACCAATAGTTCTGAGCAAGTGGAATATGATTCCGTGCATGATCCAATGAACAGATACCATAATCTTCCAAATAGTCCCGCAAATCGTGAGGGAGGAGAAAGGATGACCCTAAACCAACGATGGGATCCACACCCAGTCGGATAGAAGACCCATTACCAACTTTCTAGGTTAACCCTTTACCAAGCCAAGATATAGTAAGGAGGAATCCTTTCCAGATAACAAAAGCTCTTTGAAGAGAAAACGACTTTTTATGGAGCTAGGAATGCAGTGGTATTATTTTCAGATATTTAACAGACAGAAGTTGAAACCAAATACCTTTACCATTGATAGCCATCCAGAAGCTTTTCAATCTCAAGGAGAGACTGAACCAAGATAGATGCTTAAGGCCCCATCCACCTAGGGTAGTCGGGCGCGCTAAAATGTGCCAGTCCACAAGATGGAACTTCTTGTTCTTGGATGAAGAACCCCATAGAAAAGAAAATATCATGTGTCTAAGCTTGTCAAGAATGGACTGAGGGATTGGAACCAAATCCATCCAGTAGACAGGAAGACAGGAAAGCACAGATTTGATAAGAACAAGAAAACCACCAAGTGATAAGAGCCGGTTGGTGCAATGAAGGATTTGTTTTCCAAATGTTGAAAGAATCCAGTGCCAATCTCTAACCAAGTACCCCAATGGCTTGATAAAGTATCCCAAGTACTTAAATCCATTATTTATATGCTCAAATCTATAGGGTAGTAAACCAATGATCCTGCGCAGAAGATCAACATCCAAGTCATTATGGAGAAAGCACGATTTGTCCAAGTTAATCCGCATGCCAGATGCCTCACAAAATGTGTCCAAAATAACTTTAAAGGCCATCCATTGCTCAAAGGAGCCCATACCGAACA
The DNA here is from genome assembly GCA_001517045.1 of Pseudotsuga menziesii. Lineage (NCBI taxonomy): Eukaryota > Viridiplantae > Streptophyta > Pinopsida > Pinales > Pinaceae > Pseudotsuga > Pseudotsuga menziesii. The sequence goes on from LPNX010615885.1 coordinate 324,844, forward strand.
TAATCACATCATCTACAAAGAGTAGATGTGTGAGGGATAGCTGAGACGAAATCTTGATCCCCCTGATTTTGCCATTTACTTTGGCATCTTCAATCAATAAACTAAGTCCTTCAATAACCAGAATGAGCAACAAATGAGACAAGGGGCATCCCTGCCTAATGCCATGAGAAGCAGTAAAAAAGGGAGAGGGAGAGCCATTAACAAGTAAAGAATAGATTATATCCCAAATTATAACTATCAAATCTTAATGTATATCATACCTTGGACACTTTTTAAAATCAATATATAACAATTTAAAATAATGCATAAAAGACCTTACATCATAAGAAGATCATCACAAGTCAAATCGGTTCGGTTCTTAGTGGATAATGATTCTCAATGTGGGACACGATGAGTCACCTACAATATGCTTAGCAATTGCATCAAAAATATCTAAACACATAAATCCAAAGTACATCATTTATTCCAAGTCATCAAACAATATAGTAGTTATCTATCATAACATATAAATCGAAGTGCATCAAAAATATCAAACACACAAGTCATCGAATAATAATATATAGTAGAATAGTTTTTTTTCAAAACATATAAATCCAAGTGCATCAAAAATATCTAAACACATAAATCCAAACTACATAACGCATTCCATAGTAGAGTAGTTATTTATCAAAACATATAATCCATGTTACATAATTTATTTCGAGTCATTAAATTATAAAGTGATTATTATTTCCTGTAAGGTGGAACTAGGCAAGGAGCTCATATTTGACTTTGAATGGTTTGACTTTTAATATTTTTCACTTTGTGCAAAGTCTTATTTAATGGTTATATTGTGCAATGTTTTATTTAATGGTTTAGGGTTTTTTCAGTTAAATAATACAATTATTTTTATTTTATTTGCTTAAGCGTTTGAAGTTTTATTAGTGCGTTGAGTACTCAGGATTCGGAGATGATTAACTATTCATGTTAAGGAATCTGTTAAATTGGATACGTTAATGTTAGTATTTTTTAAGTTCGAAATATTAAGAACATTATGTTAATGGATATATTTCATTTAATAATCAATTAAAAGGGACAAAAACCAAAAGGAATTTAATAAATTGTATATATTTATCGTAATTTTTTAATATTTTATTATATTATATATTTTTTGAACCCTGAAAAATTATCATTATAATAGGGATATATTTCATGTAATCGAATATTAAAGAACGTGGACTTTTCTAAACATAGAAGATTATTTAATTTTTTATCGACTGCCTAATCTTTATTGAAAGTAATGAATGCATTTAATATCGGCGTAGCATCAATTCATTGTTTTGCAAAGATATTTTCCCCAAGAAAGCTTGTGTTTCAAAAGCTTTGTATAATAAACTTCTCTGCGATTTCTTGCAACTTTTGATACTACGAAGGTTTTGTTATATCACAACTTTTCACATTGAGATTGTTTTTGCATTTCTTATTCTATATAAGGTAAACATTTTTTTTTTATTATTAAGTAGGAAAATTCTATTATAGTACAGAAAGATAGTACAAAAAGATAGGATTACAAATGGTCCTGGTTAACGACACCAGTCTGAACCAAGACACGGCTAATAAGGCATGCCCTGCCGATCTTAACTGAACCAGGAAGTAGAGGTATAAGCTTTATACCGAGCTGATACAATGCGAGAGCCTATAGGCCTGGCTCCTACCAAATCCCATAATTCCCCTATTACTGAGACAATTAGGGGCCATTTCCAAAACTCCCCTTATACTGAGACATTCAGGGGCTAGAGTCAATCATGGCCGGGGACCAAGAAGGACTCAAGACAAAGAGTACCATAAACCCGATTCCATCCAAGGAGCCTAGCCGAGGAAACCATAGTTGTCGATGAACAGTCGGGAGATTGAGCCTCAAAGGAAATGACTCAAAACCTACATTGATAAAAAACCTATCGGGCCAAAACAGAAAAAACCTTAAAATAGAGTTCGACAGATAGCTAAACCTTAAGCAACAAAAGGACAGAGGACCAAGGACAGGAAGTCCCCTCTTAGCTTCTTGCCTCCTGCTGTAGGGCCCGGGTGGTGATCTTTGTACTGAGAAGGAGTATTGTTGACCCCAGCATTAACAAGAAAATTGGCCGGGGTGTTCACTGAGGTGGTGGACATGTTCCCTGGGCTTTCCAACATGTCCTTCGCAATCTGCTCCAAAAGTCTAAAACCATCCAAGCTTTCCTGCTGCCTGCGGTGAATAATGTCTAGAGCATCCCGAATCTCTTGAGCAATCTGAATTTTAGCTTGAATGTCCCGAGCCAGAAGAATGTGAGCAGTCCAGAATGGGTTGGACACCAAAGGTCGCCCCATCAGGGCCTCATACTCTCGCAAGCCATCAATTTCCAAAATGGCTATGAAGGCCTCGATTGCAGTTGGTGTTTCCGCCATATACTAGTCTCCTCAACTAAAGGGTTCCAGAATAGGATCTTTGCCAATTGATGGCATGAAATCATGACTAGAACTAGGGGAAGCCTCACTGTGGATTTCCCCTCTACTATTTCCTCTCGACCGGTTGCGGGCTCTCCAGTATTGCGACATAGAAACTACACACAGAGAATTTCTTGGATACGAGAGGAACAGGATCGTCACCTTGCTTGGATCCTTACATTCTAGAGAACCAGAATTTATAGATCGCTGATCCTCCCATCTGCGGAAATGCTCCTTAACACTTCTTGTGCTTCCGGCCTTAGTCACTATAATTTGCTGCCCTTCCCCCCACTTCATTAGATATCTCATATTGTGCGAGAGATTCACCACCTTTTTCTTAACTAAGTACCAGTTAATATGGATATTCGCCATAGTTCCCATTCTTACGATATCTAACATATTCTCTGTACCCATATACTTACAGGTTCATCCTCTCCTCCTCCCTTCCCACGGATCGGTCTGCAATGAGTTTCTACCCGAGGATATAAAGCAATGTCAATTACTGAGCTCCCCTACTGTCGATTTGACCCTTCGCTGCCCCCACGTGCTCCGTACCATGTCCACGTGTTTAGGCATGAGAAGAATCAGCCCCACCTGGCAATCAAGACATTTCCCTTCTTCTCATGTCTGCCATTGTGATAATCGTGGGCTCGCTTCGTGATGTCGACACGCCTTCCATCTGCCTTCCCATTAAAGTTGGTCGCCACTTGTCGTTCACATGCTGCAGGATGGTTTGAGTCTGGCAGTTGTACGGAATAAAGCTACCTTCCTTATCGTCCTCCACCAACTTCAAGCAACGTTGCCAAATTGTTTGGGTATTTCCTCTATCATCGATTTCCTCTGCATGGAAGGATCGACTACTTTCCACTCCTGCATTCGCGAGAGCATCCGCCACCTTGTTTCCCGTCCGTTTAACATGCGAGAGCGGAATGGCGTCATGGCCTGCTAGGGTTTTCCTAAGAGCGCATAAACGACCCTGCCATCTCTAGTTCTTCGAGACTTGGGAGGTTGATGCACCTGATTGAAGCTGGCGAGCGATATTGATAATAATCTGCTGCTAGTCCCCCTCCACCACCAATGGAGTTTTCCCTATTTGCACCGCCCAATTTAATCCATTTATAATACCTTCAAGCTCGGCCATATTGTTAGTACTGCTACCAATTGATCCCCAGAATAAATTGAGAATATCTCCCTTTGAATTTCTCATTGCGCCCCCAAAGCCAGCGGGGTCTGGATTGCCTTTGGCCACTCCATCGACATTGAGTTTGAAGGACTCAACTGGTGGCCCTATCCAGGAATTCGGGCTAGAGACAGACGCTGGAACTGAATGAGAAATCGAATTGTTGGAAGGTAACTCCCCAATCCCTAATTCATATAGAATAATTCTTTCATTTGCTTTAGCTATAAATTCTTCCTGTGTCCACTAATGAAAAGTAATTGTTTCTTTAAGATGAACTTCTATGGAATTCCATATTTCCCCTTGTTTTCTTGTTTTGTTTTCAAAGGTCTGGCTGTTGCGGGGTTTCCATATTTCCCATAATGTGAAGCCAGGTAGAAGCTCCCACAGGTGGTTGACAATTTTATTTTTGAAGCATTTCGTAGGCCATTATGAGATTGTGAAGTCCGGTCGTCCTTTGTGACGGTGGTTTCTTCTAAAAATGGCCGCTCCTTTTTCCTAAATTGAGTCTGCCACTTTGCAATCATGCAATAGATGGTTGATGGTTTCAGTGTTCTCCTTGCACATGCAACATCTAGACGATCCATAGATTCCTCTGATTTGCGGGTTATCCCATGTTAGGATACATCATTTAATCACGAGCTAGCAGAAAAATGAGACCTTTGGCCACCATCCTCCTGTCCATATTTTCCCCCATTTGGCTTCGGGCTCCATGTTCTGAGTCCCTGTTAGCAAACCTAGGGCTTCTTTGGGATTGAAGTTTCCATAATTGGTATACCCCCATCTGAGCTTATTTGGACCCTCGTTCTTGGCTATTCTTTTAGAGTGGAGCTCTGATATAAAATATTCAATGTCTTCTCCAGGTGCTTCGGCTTTCCACCAACTCTGATCTTTCCATGACCTGTAAAGCTAGTCCTCATTACGAGTATCCTAGAATTCTGCCACCTTACCTTGGGACTGATTCTAGAGAAAAGCACGAAGTAAAGGGGAATTGTCTCCGCATGATAGTATTGGTTCCTGGTTCCATGCTTCACTTGCGAATCAAGCCATTTGTCCATTTCTTACATCCCAGAAGCTGTGCTTTTGAACCAATCCTCTATTTTCCTGAGCCGCCTTCCAAATGCTTGATCATGGGAGGTTTTCTCCGAAGCAAACCAGGGATTGCTTGGGCCATTGGGGGGCATATTTCAAGTGCCACAATTTGTCCCACGGATCCTCTTCATAGTTAACCCATCACCACCAAATTTTGGCACTCATAGCTTTATTATTATCAAGAGGATCTCGGAGCCCCAGGCCCCCTACAGCCTTTGGAGTGCATATGGTTTTCCAGAGGCCACTTTTTGTTACCTTCCGGTCCTCCCTAAAGGAAGTTCCTCTAAATATTCCTGATTTGTTTTATGATTGATTTTGGGGCCGCTAGCACTGAAAAGAGGTAAACGGGCATTGCTTGAAGAACCGATTTTACCAGGATGAGTCTACTCGGGAAACTGAGGGCCCTGTAAGTCCATACATTAAGATTTTTGTTGATTTGATCTAACAGTTCCTTCCAAGATATTTGCTTGATAGTCGATTCTGTAAGCGGTGCTCCCAAATATGTAGAGGGGAGGCTGCCTTCTGAGAACTCAAGGATTTTGAGGATGTTTCTTTTGGTGATTTGCGGGGTATTGATGAAGTAAGTCTGATATTTTTTCTTGTTAATTTCTAGGGTGCTAGCTTCCATAAAAGTATTCATACTTTCTTTGATTCCCCTAGCCTCATGAACCAATGAGGGGCCCATGAGCATATTATCATCCACAAACTGTTGGTGGGTCTAGGGATCCATCCCTGCTATCAGAGATAAGCCATGAATTTTCTTTGCTGCTCTCCTACTCTTGAGCATCCTTCCTAATCCTTCTGCCGCAATGATGAAAAGCAAGGGAGATAGGGAGTCCCCCTGTCTAATGCCTCTTGAACCATTGAAGGGGTTCAAGGGAGAGCCATTGACCAAGATTGAGAAGAAGGCTGAGGAAACTAGATTCATAACCCAGTTTTTCCACTCCTCCGAGAAGCCAAAAGCTTTAAGAATACCTGCCAAGTACTTCTAATTCAATTTATCATAAGCTTTGGAAAGATCCAGTTTTAGGAGCATACCTGGAGTCTTCGAATATTTAAGCGAATGGATAGCTTCATGGACCAGAATTTTCCTGCCTTCCACGAACCTAGCTTGTTTCAGTGAGATGATGAGAGGAAGTAGGGGTCTTAGATGATTTGCAATAACCTTAAAAATAATTTTGTAGATGAAATTACACAGAGGAATAGGTCTTAGTTTTTTCAGGATCCTCTGTTCTGATTTCTTTGGGTATGAGAGTTAGAAATGTAGAGTTAAGAGCTCTAAGAATACTCCCTGATATCCTAGAGTCCTCCACCAAAGCCCATATTTCTTCCTTTAGCCAATCCCAACAAGCATGGAAGAAATTTGTAGTGAACCCATCCGGACCAGGATCTTTATCTTTTGCCATCTGCTTTACAACAGTCTCCACTTCAGTCATCTCAATGGCTTTTCCTAGAATTTGATTGTGTTCATCCATGATAAGCTTGGGGATATGGCTTAACACTTCTCTATGGGCTTCCTCCTTGTCTTTGTCCGGTTCCTGTAGGAGCTTGGAAAAATAAGAGTTCAAGGTAGTTTCTAGTTCTTCTTGAGTTTCAGCAATATTCCCATCCTCCATCTTTAGTCTATCCATTTGATTCCCCTATCTATGTTGTATGGCAACTTTGTGGAAAAAGCTAGTATTGCGTTCTCCTTCTTGGAGCCACTTGACTCTTGCCTTCTAGTTCTAGTAGACTTCCTCTTGTTGTTCTCTTTGATTGAATTCCTGTAGCAATAACTTTTCCTGAATCTGTAATTCTTTCGAGAATCCGCTATTCATCCCTTGAGATTGGTTTAGCTTGATATTTCTCTCTAAGGCCTGTTTTGCTTGAAATATATTACCAAAGGACTCCTTATTCCATTTCTTGATATGACCTTTAAGGAGTTTAAGTTTCTGTTGGAATTGATACATTCGAGTGCCTCTAATTGGTGGGGAAATGTCCCACCACTGCTTGAGTTTCTCATGGAAGTCCGGATGGAGGAGCCAGAATTTTTCAAATCTGAAGGGCCTTCGGGGATTTACCTGAACATTTTTCCATTCCAGGCTAAAAGGCCAATGATCCGAACCTGCCGTTAGCAGAACTACCACTCTTAGGTCTCCCCCTGCCATCATGATCGATTCTGAAAGTAAAAACCAGTCGAGTCTGCAGGCTATCCCTCTGTCTCCTGTTTGTTTGTTGTTCCAAGTGAATATGCCATTGGATGTTCTGACATATATCAAGTTGAGGTCATTAATTACAACATTAAATTGGTTGCTAGGAGATTTTAGGTTCCGTATACCACCTTTTTCTTTGTTGAGGTTCTTGATCAAGTTGAAGTCTCCCCCCAGAATCCAGGCTTTGTCCTCTACTATGGCTTTGATGTCTGAAATTCAATCCAGGAATGTTGTCTTTTGTCCATCCCTCGGGGCTCCATATACATTGGAGATAACTCCTCTTATTCTGGTACCTATGATGTGGAAATCTGTCAATAGAGTAAAAGGAGTGGCTAGGAAGTCAGAGAGATGCACCTCTCGAGGGTTCCATAGGATGCCCAACCCTCCTGCTTCCCCTCTGGCATCTAAAGCGACTGATTCTCAACCCTTCTATACTTTCTGGGTGATACTTGATAGTTCTTCTCCCGAGCATTTTTTTCTTGCAGAAAAACTATCCCTGACTTATCTTTTTCAATCTTTCTTCTGAGAAGACGGATTTTAAGAGCGCTCTTACAGCCTCTGATATTCCAGGACATAATCTGCATAAAAAATAGTTTAACTTGAGGGTGATAGGGAAACATATATTGTTGGATACTGCCCTGAAGCCACTAGATGTTCCCCTATTGCTTTGATTCTTTGAACATTTCTTGGCCTTCCCCACTTTTCTTTTTTCTAGTTTTTCTTTCCATCTATGACTTTGAGGGATTCAACGACTACCCTTAAGGAGCTTGAGTTTTTGGCTTGAATAATAGCTTTCTCCAGCATGGATACTTGCTGAGGGGGTATTTGGGTTGGAGTTTTTTCGGAGCAGGCAACTTCCAATCCATCCAGGTCCAAATCTCCTATTTCCATGTCTTCTGAGACAAGTTCCATTGTCCCTGAGTCTTTCTTGACCGCCTCTTGTTGTCGCTGGATAAGAGGCTCCGGATTATCTTTTTCAATTTCTTGTTGTTTTTTTGGGGCTATGTTTGTCTCCTTTCCCTGGTTTTCTTTGTTCTGGTAATTTTGTTGTTCTGCTTGGAGTTTTGCCTTCACTAGATCTGGATGTTGGTCAGCGTTACTAATTGCCTTATCTTCTTGGAGGGTCTCATACCAATTCTAGGTCTGCACCCTTTTATTTAGTTCTGGTCCTGAGGTCTTCCTCGCTTGCCGTTTCTTGTTTTGTATTTTGGTGAATCCCTCCGCATCCTGGTTTTCTTGGTCTTTATTCCCTCCTGGCTTTTTGTTTTGGGGGCAGTCTCTGAACAGATGGCCATGCCCATGACATCTTCTGCATCTGAAAGGGACTTGTTCATAATCTATGGCCTGAAACCATTCCTCATCTTCCCATGTTATCTCGGTTCCATCTGGCAGATCTCTGGATATATCAAGGTAGATACATATTCTGGCATACGATATGTATTTTCTTTGTCTGGTTTGCTCTGAGACTTTGATGAAGTTCCCCAATGTGTTCCCGATATCCATTAAGATTTCTTCCTTCTAGTATTCCATTGGGAGGGAATACATTCTTATCCAAACTGGAGCTATCGTCAGGTTTTCTTTGTCAAGGTTGAGTCTCTCTTTCCATGGTCTGAGGAAGAGGCCCACTGAGTTGTAGAAGTAGGGGCCATTCTCAAAGATTTTCATTATGTCCTCTTCATTAAAGAAGATTATCATAAGGTAAACATTATTGTTAATACTTTGTTCATTTTTTATTTGTTATTTTTTGTATCCATCTTAAGCTTATATATATTCAATAACATATGTAAAACATGGTACTTTAACTTTCTTTGCCTCTAACATTTCTCTTAAATTTTTTATCACTTCTTGATCAAGATGGAAATCAGTGGCCACCCACCTATTTTAGTGGTTCAAAACAATTGTCCATTGTGGCAGTTTTTTAATTAATTTCTACAGTTTGTTGGGTTCCAAACTTTCGAGGTCGTTTTGAGGCCCTAAACGACGTTTTTTGGCAATTCGGGGGTCAAATGGTTGCATTTAGTAGATTTCCTCACACTACTAAATTTCATTTATGCTAAATTTTTCTCACACCATAATTTCTCTTTAAACTTAGAACCAATATTATTTTTTACATTATCAATTTTCTGTAAAATGTCATTTTCATCAGTGCCCCAATGGTTTAACCAAGCCATGCTATCTTTACACCAGCACCACTTGAAGTGTAGTTGGTTTTGACTTGAGTTTAAATCAATTTTAGCGAGTATCTCGTTTCCAATCTTATTTATCTTATGATTATTCATCTAGTGCCTAGTCATAGCCATGCTCTCAATGGGGGAAAGACCCACTTCTATGGGGAGAATAGGATAAGGCAAATTGCTTTTAATTTTGAGGTTATAAGTTATAAATCGCTTCCATATTTTCTCAATCTTCCTCCAAGATTCTCTAGAAATGTTGCACGTCGATACTTCACAACCATACAAGATAACAAGGATGACAAGAGTTTCAAAGAGGAACTTTTGTTTATCCCACATGACTAGATTGGTTAATTTACAACTATTTTCAAGACCAAAATAAGCTTTCCACCCTCCATTAATCATTTTCTCAATGTTATAGTTCCAATTGAGCTTGTGGTGATTATCAATTCCGAGATACTTATATGAAATCGGTTCCTCTATATTTCTGTTATCATAAATCAAATTTGCATAGGTGTCCTTCTTAGATTTCATAATCATGATTTTTGTCGTGTTGGTGTTAACAATCATACCCATGTTAGAGAAAAAATATTTAAAATTTCTTAATTGCTTATCGATATCAGAAGCACGTCTAGCCATAAGCACAATATCATGAGCATAAAGTAGGAGGATGATAACTATCCCAGCTAAGATCGTACCAGTGTAGCCTACTTCTTTTAAACACTTTTCTAGCTTACCAACGTAAATGCCAAAAAGGGTAAGGGAGAGGGGGGATCCTTGTTTAACTCGAATATTACAATTTATATCTGTTTTCCACCTCTCATTATTCGTAAACTTGGAAATGACCTTTTTGTATATCCTTATCATGACAACACTCAACTCAAAAGGAACCTTAAAATCCTCTATCCTATTCCATGGGTTATTTCTAGGCATTTTATCAAAATATTTTCTAAAATCCACAAAGCAACAAAATATGCCAAAGTTATTATTACGACATTTCTCTACAATGATCCTGAAATGATCCTAAGCATAATGAGGTGGTCAGTGGTTGAATGATGTCTTCTAAAACCTGATTGGCCTTTCGTCTGCTTACCTTCCATCTCTAGTCATTCATTGATCTTATTTTATAAGATAATACCATATCACTTAGCTACGAGATGGTTAATCATAATAGTCTAATAATTAGAGGCATCACTTTTATCAGCACTTTTGAAAGTAGGAATAATGAGGCTTTGAGTCGAAGGTGTAGGAAACCCTTTCTTGACCGCTAGATTAAATAGTAATTTGTGGATGTGCGGGATAAGAACATGCCCTCCAATTTTTAAGATTTCTACTTTGTAGCCTTCAATGTCTTTGGTTTTTCCATTTGCCAAGCACTTAACCCCGACATCTATATCTTCTAAGGAGAAAACTTCTTTCATTGTAAGAAGGGTTTGAATGTTAACCCAAGACTCAGAAATATTTTTAAGATAGGAATTTCAATCTTTTAAAGCAATTTTATTGTCTTCTTTTGTTTTGCCAGTTAGAATTTGCATCCATAATTTTTCAGGATCCATCTTGGAGTGGTGTAGGATATTTTCTTTCCTTTACTTAGATAATGATTTTTTTGTTTTAATTAAGGCTTTGTATTGATTTATCTTATCCATTTTTATCGAATCTGTAGTAGCTTAATTAATTTATTTTCTTCCATCTTTACACTTTTGATCATACCAAGGGTTTCTAGTTCTACTATCACTCATTTTAGTCGAGACTGCAATAGAGAACTTGTTAGAGGATGATGAGAGGATTGTAGCAAAATTATGGTAGAGATTTTTTATTTTCTCCATACTAGATAAATGAAACAGTTCGTTTTTTCGATCATGGAGAAGAATGTCAACTTTATTTTTATCAAAGATCAGGTGTTTTTGGAAATGATAGTTTTCCTCCTTGGGATTGCTATGCATGGGAATATTGAGAGTTATAATTAAAGGTATATGATTGGAGTTGGGTCATGGTTGTTGAATATGTTGAAATCTATTAATTTATTGTCTAGAGGGATATCAAATATAACATAATATACCACACTATTTCCAAGCCCATGGATACAAGTCATCTTGCGAGAGTTTGACCATTTTGTGAGACCATTGCACATGATAATATCTTGAGCACTACAAAATTTGACCAGCTCATAGCCGTGTACATTTTCACCTAGAACTTTAAAACTTATTATGTACCTATTATCTAGCCGCAAGGTCTTCGTCTAACCAAGGAGGATTAGGGTTGGAAAAATTACTTAAAATAATAGCTTGGTTACTGGAAGTTCGAGCATTGAAGTCACCCATAGAAAGGAAATTTCCTTCCTTCCTTAAACTAGAAATATCATGTTCTAAACCATTGTATCGACAATTTTTGTCTAAATTGTTTTTTTATAGAAGTTGGATTTAAGAGGGGAAAAATAACAGATGGCTATCTAGGTTTTTTCAACATTAATGTTTGTGACCTCTAAACAAATAAATTGGTTGTAAGGGTATTTCTTATAAATCCTAACATGATGGGATTTGTTGTTCCTATTGTAACATGGTATACCCACAATGCTTTTATGACATGAATGTTTATTCCAGATTGACCATAGGACATATTTGTTTATAATAGGGACCTTGGACGCCGCATGTTCCCAAGTTTAAAACAATAATGTAATATCAATTTCACTTGGGATCCAACTTAACTTAGGGCCTTTGCTCCATGGAAAGCCTCGACAGTTTAAGGAGGAGATCCATAGTGTGTCAAATTGTTATTTATTCTATCCTTTTGGTTTCTATCTCTAACAGAGGCCTTCATGTTTATGATGAATGCTCATTTTCCCTCCTTCCTAGATTTTTTTACTCTTTGCACCTCTTTTCTTAATTTTTCCTGATCGTCTGGAATGTGGTCTTCGTTTATAAATATCCCCCAGCCTTTTAAACTTGATGTCTTGCTGAGTATGTTGTATTTTTGTGCAATAAAGATAACCTCCTATATTAGGATTTCTTTATTCTCAATTAATTTCCCTAACGTGTTTTCTTTTAAGAATGTGGGAGAGCAGTAACTACTTTTTTTTCTTAAACTTTTAATTTTTTAATTAATTTTTAAACGTCTTTTTTTCATATATAAATAATCTTTTTCTTAATGTAAAGTTTTTGGACTTTTATTTTTATTTTCTTTTATTTTTATTTTTTATTTTTAAATAGCGTGTCTAATTTAATACTAGTTTTTTAAGTTATAGTTTTGTATTTCAAATTTTCAAAATTATAATTTTGGAAAAAAAGTGTTACAAGTAACTTTTTTTTAGAAGTTGATTTTAAAAATTTTGGTGTAATGGATCGCTTATTAAAGTTACAATTCAAACAAATTTTAATTTTAATTCTAAAAAAGGATGTTAATTGTAACACTCCTTTCAAGTCAGGTATTGATTTTAAGGTTTTGGTTGTAAGAATATTAGTTGTTAAGTTATGGCTTCAAATAAGTTGTAATTTTAACCCCCCAAAAATAGATTATGATAGAAACTCATTTCGATTCGAGAGGTTATTTTAAGGTTTTGACTGTAATAGTATTGGTTGTTACGGTGGACTTTAAAAAANTTGATTACTAGTTGTTAAGGCTATGGTTTCAAACAAGTTGTAATTCTAACCCCTAAAAAAGGTTAATTTTGTGAGCAACATTTTCAATTCAAAATTGATTTTAAGATTTTGTTATAATAATATTGATTATTAAACACATAGTTTCATACAAATTACAATTATTACCTAAAAAATAATATTAAAGACCCATGTTTCAATTCATAAATGAAAACAATAATGAAAAACATAACTCTAAAATCAAATTGATAATTTTGTTCTCTCAAACATTCTTAACAGTATGTTACATTTACTCTCAAACTTCACTTTTGTTAATGGAGTTGATTTCCAATTTATTTCCATTAATAAAAAAACAGAATTTATCTTTAAAAATCAGAATTTATCTTTAACATAATCTTAAAAGGGTACTCATATCCCATACAGATTGATAACCATTATTGTATATAGATTCTCTTAAAAGGGGACTCATATCCCATCCCGGTTGATAATCATTATTATTGTTATTGTATATAGATTCTACTTAAGGAATTTATTTCTTCCAACTCTATAATCTACTTATCACATACATTTTTGATGTATTCCCATATTCTCGTATTCTTTCGGCCCTTTCTGCCTTTTAGCTTGATCATCAATTTCAAAGTGATAGCCCAATTCTTGAAATAGAGCCTTTGAAAAAAAATGATTTGAACTTTTCATGTATGTGTGAAAAAATGTTACATTTACTACTTTGTTTTGTGTTACTATTTCTTTTAGGGGTGAGCTAACGACACGGCGATTTTGCCCAGCGGTAATCGTCGCGCCGACCCTCCGGCCTACCTTCCCGTCGCGGGCACTCCATGGATCACCAAACCTGTTAGACTAACTCCATTCCCTGTGGCGCAGTCCATCATTTCCGTTAAACCCCCGCCGTCTATCACCGTCTCCCCTCCCCTGCATTCAATTAGTGACCTACCCCTAGCTCTTACCAATTCGAACAACACTCCCGCATTCAATTAGCGACCTACCCCTGGCTCTTACCAATTCAAACAAAATTCCCGCTTCTTCCTTCTTGGGGGCTCTATGGGAGACCATTGCCCAAGCCCTGCGTGCTAAGCACAGTATTATGTTAATACAGCTCGCACCAACCAGCGCTGAGATATGTTAGGGAAATGAAGGCAATGTCCGAGATCTCTGAAAGGGAGAAGGCTTTGCAGACAAAACCAGTGGTGCCAAATGCTCATTGGATGACAATACCGGTGGTGCTGACTGATTGGATTTCCTCGACTCCTCATCACCTGAAAAGCAGCTAAGAATATCTATCTTTTGATTGCAGTTGTTTTCAGTGTTGGACGAAAAACAGCTAAGAAGATCTATCTTTTGATTGCAGTTGTTTTCAGTGTTATGTGTGTTTTTGGGATCGTTGGAATGGGTCCCGAAATAGAGATCTCATTCACAAGGCTATTGAGATGTTTGAAGATCACATGGAGGGATTTGGTAATGCATCTGAGAGCAGAAGAAATGGGAAGAAAATGGGAAGAAAATCAAGGCCAAGGAAGAGAAATGTGATGGGTACGAATGTAGCTGTAGGAGATGCGATGGGCACCGAGGTAGCTGGCGGTCATGATATGCCCCAAGTAGGGGAAAAAAATATTACTATTGGATACCCCAAGAACTCTAAAAGTATTAAGGTCCCAGCTAAGAACTCAAACACTTGAATAAGGATTAAGGAATTAGGGTTGGACCATATTTATTCTCTTTGGCAGCTTTCACCATTGGAACACCATTTGATGATGCAAGAGAACAGTTGTTTCAATCAAAATGGCGAAAAGTGCATATTCTGTTGTTGGAGGATGATATGAAACTATTGGCATTGTTGGAGGAAGAATGTTGCATACATCCACAAAACATAGAGGCATCAAGTGGCATTGACAGATCCTAGTAATAGGATATTGGACAAACTTTTGGTTTTGCATTTTGAAGGGACAAAAAATTAGTGTTTGGTTTTTCATTTTGAATACACTTAAAAAAAGTACAGGGGAATTACTGGAAGATTTGCCTTTTACACTAGTATGATATGAGTATCCTGAATAGAGATCTGGAATTCTTTCCTTTAGTGTGAAACGGATCTTTAATTCTAATTAAATAGCCCTGACTGTTGGTATACATTTGAAATTTGATTGAATGATATCTTAACTGTGTCCATATTATTGATATTTTTAATTATTTGAAGAACTCTAGTGTGGTATGTGAACCATTCAATGTGTTTTGTGAAGTGTTGTCCTGTATTGCAGTGTATTTGTGGTATTGAGCTTTTGATTAGCTGAAGAATTTCGAGGCTACGTAAGTGCAGAGTTGGATATGTGTTTGTCTAATGATTGCAAGTGCAGGCGCTGTATTTAAAATCTGAAAAATGGAGTAGGTTTTGTATTTAAAAATAAAATGTGACTTCTTAGAGTAATTATTGACCGAAATTCCCAATATCTGTCTTAAAATCTTGAAGGGTGGAAGAATAGAACTAAGTAATTGAGGGATATTATTGGTGACATATCTTTTTATTAAGGGCTCATTTCAAGTTTTCTGAGCATGGCACATTTTCCCACTGTTAATGATTGGCTGCGGTTTCTTTTTTTCTGGATATCATGCTGCTGGAGATAATTGTTTTTTTTTGTTATTTAGTTGTATCTAATTGTTTTGGTGATTACTGTTTGACCAAACGGTTGGGTGAGTCCAGCTATTAATTGGGCGATGGGATAGGATAGGATTGTTAATTTTGTTTAGGTAATTAATATTCACTTTGCTATAAGTAATTTAATGTTGCGTTGATATTAGTTGGATCTCAAGCTGAGTAGCTTAAGCCATTGCCTACAACAAGTTAAATATTTCTTACTGGCCATTTATTTTTATGATGATTTTGAATATTGCTCGCAGTTTATTTTTGTGATGAAGATTCATGGGATTGGATGATCCCAGAACCCATGTTTTTTTTAATTTTTCACTAGTGGGGATATGGAGATGGTGGGCAAGCTTAGACACCAAAATATAGTTTCTCTCAAAGATTATTCCCTTGCCAAAGAGGAGAGGCTCCTTTTCTATGACAACTACCCCAATGGAAGCCTCTTTTCTCTCATCCACTATATGTGCATGATTCTTTCTAAATGTCTGCTCTTCAAGATGTATAAATAGAAATAGAATCATTTTATTTGTCAAACAATTTTTGTTTCTCAACCTGATAGCCACGCATGCCCTCCATGTTGTTTGAACAATGGTCTCATTCATGACAACCCAAGATCTTTACTATTGCTTATAGCCTACGTTGACAAACTGCATTTATGTTGAATATACCAGCTTAACATTGAAGAGACTAGCCTAGGATTAGACTACTTGATAAGTTAATAGAAATAAATAACTTAGCAGTCTCCCTCAGCTTTGTGAGCTACTAGATCATGCCAACTCAACTTCACATTACACATCACAACTATTAACAGGTTCTTTGGCCTCAGGAGCTGGGTTTGGGAGCCCTGTGTGCTCCCTACCCTCAATCATTTCGCCATTTCTATGGCTGTCTTTCTAGGTTTCGTTTGAACTTGAAGGGATCTATATGGCTTTATTTTTGGGTTTCATTTGAACTTGCTTGTTTATTTCTTTTCTTTTCCCTTCAAGTCTACCAGACAAATTCCAATCCCATTAACTCAGTTTAGTTACTAGTGGACACCGATATCTATTTCAATTCTATATATCCACAATTTAGTTATACAAATTTTTTTTGCATTAATTATTAGAAATTTGGTTTTTAACAAGTTAATCAAATGAAGCTCAAGATTTTCCCAATCTTGCTTGCAATCTATGAATAACTGACTCTCAGGATTTAAACAGTTGCCAATGAGTAGAAGACCCCTGTGGTGTTGTCAAAAGCAATCATTTTCTCATAACATGGCTTTCAGACTATATATTTAAAACACTGATATGAAACTACATGGCTTTCAGAAAATTACGAGAAAACATAATTTTAGGTGATCATTTGAGAAGAGAAAGGTTTATCATGTCCCAAAATGGTTTTTTATTCAAAGCATCTTCGATTCTCCAAGGAAATATACTGATTGATTTGTCACAATCAACCCAAAAAAGACATCACTAACAAAACCTTGAGATTCTTTTTGTTCTTTTATCAAGTGTTGTTTTTTGTTGTTGTTGAGATTCTTTTTGTTATTTTATTAAGCATTGGATTTGGATGGGCAAAAATGCTTCGAATGTGACTTTTTGTCCATCAAATACAGTTTTATTTTCACTATTGATCAAATAAAATAAATAAATTGCAAAGACATTCAGATTTATTGTTATAATTGTTATCAGTTATTTTTTTTATTTGTATTAGTTTCCAAATTCCTGCCCTGTCATTTAATACTTTTAGTAACTAGCAGTTTCATTCCCAAGTACCCCAGTGCAAAATTGTATCTAGTTTCTTTTCTTCCAAAATACACAATTTACATCTCTTTTAAAAATTAAAAAAAAAATTGAGTCTTATTGGAAAGGTGGTTAAGATCTTCTATCTTTAATTTTATTTCTTTTCAAATTTTATCTAATCTTAGTATGTTGTTGCTAATATCTTTGAGCTTTCTTTTCAATTTTTAACTATGATGATTTCTTTTAATTTTGAATCTATGACGAAGGCTTACAAATTGAGATCAAGTTTATTTTCACTAGCTAAGCATGGAAGTTGGCCATCACATATCCAGTGGTCAACATATATATGAACTATGTAATATGAACCGTGAATCATAACAATACTTCATTTTCTTATGTTTATTGTTTTATGAGATCAATGATAGAATATTGTCTATGTACATAACTTTATATTTTTATATCCTATATTCATTATAAAACCCATAAAAGTGTGTTGCATTTCTAATTATAGAGTTTATTTAGTTGGAAGTTGTCACATATCCCAAATCCAACTCAATCTTGGTCATATTGTCTTACTCCCCTAATATTTAGTAGATTGAATGAGATAGATGCGTCCTATGATTTTGAAAAGTGCAAGGGCACATTGCTTAAATTATTAGTCAAACCACTTTTTCCATAATTCTTCATTGGTTTGACAAATGTCAGATAATACCTTTGTATCTCTTCTTCGCTAATCTTTGTCCAACTCCACTAATCAAGTCTTAATGTACCTATTTCTCTCTCTTTAACATCCCTTCATCGACTCTCTTTCTCTTTTTATATGTGGGGTAAATCCGTAATGATCCTTAGTGTTAAGATTCTCCCAAAACAGTCATTCAAGAAAACCTTTATACTACCTAACAAACCTAATCATAACCAAATGCTAAATACCGAGTGGGTTGTGCATTGCATTTACTCATTGCTAACTACTTAGTGGGTCTTAATTAATGGTGGCCTCCACATTACAATAATTGGCCACCATACCTATGTTATTAATGAGAGAGTAGGCCCCTATTACACCTCCCTATTGTCAGTTGTCCTCAAAACTTGCAGTGATGATGAAAAACTATAAAACAGGTCCCCATGTACAAATGTTGATTGCATTGTTGAAGTAGTCTAGAGGAAACCATGATCCCATATTTCACTTCTTGATTCAAAGAATTTTGGTATGATGGTTGATAAGCAGTTCTTTGAAAGCAATTTATGCTCAAATTCCAAGAAGCAACCATTTTTAAGGGAATTTTCCATCCTCTTGACCTCAGCCTAGTAATCGATGGTAAAATTCTGTAGTCATCCTCTTGACCTCGGCCTAGTAATTGATGGTAACCACAAATTGAGCTCCCCACTATAGTCGAAATCACAATAAACATCCAAAAATAGGAAATTCCCCGAGATATGACCTTACATTTCATGGGAGATAAAAGTAACACAATAATCAGGAAAGATATTTAGATATTTGGATTCTCAAGGCAGAGTTCCAGCCAGAGGCAAGGTTCTAGTAAGGGCAGAGTTCCAGCTGAGGGCAGAGTTCCAGTCGGAGCAGAGTTCTAGTGGGGCAAAGTTCCAGCCGGGTCAGAGTTCCAGTGGGGCAAAGTTCTAGCTGGGTCAAAGTTCCAGCTGGAGCAGAGTTCCAAAAAATTGGCAAGCATTAAAAGATGAAAAATATTTCATTTTTTCAATTAAATATAAATTTAAATGCTTTTTTTTTCTTACTCTCGTGTTTTTTTGTTTACCTAAATAGTAGTCTATCAAGATTCAAAATAAAAACAAACTAAAAGGAGAAAGAAATAGAACATGTCAAACAACAATTGAGCATCATTTCTCAAGGTAACACCCAACTAGGCTTTGCATCTAGTTGTTGCACGAAGGAATTGGGTACAACCATGAGAATGTCATTATCTAAATCAAAATTATTTGCATTTCCAATCATGCTAAATGGCACACCAACCAACTTGAGTTGTATCTCATCAAGTCCCACATCTACGTGTGCATCATCCTTTGGATCAACATCCCACCATGTTGTTGGACCTTTTAAATACTTGGGTGTCTTCATATGCTCAATATGTAAGGCACTGTCCCCAACTAACTTCTCCTCTCTTATAGAAGTAAGTATGTTTTTCTTGATAGAGTAGATGAAGCTATATGTGGACCAAACTAGAAATCTAGGACAAAAAATGAATAGCAAGATGTCTAAGCTTTGGATCATCATCCCCATGCATCCTCCACCAACCTATTAGGTCATTGTGCCTAGATCTATGTGATTTGCTTGAGCATCGGGATTTTTAAAGGGGTTGCTAATAATTGCAAACTAAACAAATTGAATTCAAAGTTTTGCCCCTTCCTCCTCATTGTACATTGCTCCAATTGTATCTCAATAACCATTCATTACTTTAGGATCATCAATTGGAGGAACTCTTCTAGGTATTTCCACATACCATTTTGGGTTAAGTGCATACACTACCATGCACAAAAGTGTGTTCATGTGGTCTCGTGTATGTTGAATTATGGGTTGAATATGGATTGCATATAAATCTAATGAGGGATCCCTTTGGTGAACGGATACCCTCACACGACCTAACATGCTATCAAAACCTCACAGATTTCTCCAAGACTAGGAGCATTTGAATTAGTGTAATAGATGATCTCCACAATAGGGGCCAAGAATGACACAAAATAACCACATTTTACTCACCAATCATTATCCAACAAGAACCTCACAGGAACCCTTCCCTTATGGGAACTCTGCCTTTGTTGGAACTCTGCCCCGGCTGGAACTCTGTCCCAGCTAGAACTCTACCCCAGCTGGAACTTAGCACTGCTGGAACTCTGCTCCAACTGGAACTTTGCCCTCGGTTGGAACTCTACCCCGGCTGGAACTACACCATGGCTGGAACTATGCCCTGGTTGGAACATGGATGTTAGATCTACCATGCACATATCATATTTAGATATTTAGATATTTGGATTCTCAAGGAGGCAGAGTTCCAACCAAGGGCAAGGTTCCAGTTCCAACCAAGACATAGTTCCAGCTGGGGCATAGTTCTAGCGAGGGGCAGGGTTCCAACAAGGGTAGGGTTCTTGTGAGGTTCTTGGTCCTTCCAATAAAGTTCATGCATTATCGAACATACTCCCTATAGAGAGTTATTGAGCTAGCAGATAGATATTTGGAATCTTCATAATTCTACGTTGGTAATGTTGAATGGGTAAAGTTTCAGTCGAGGTGGAGTTCAAACCAGGGAACAGTTTCGACGAGGGAAGAGTTCCATCCAGGGCATAGTTCCAACTGGGGCAGAGTTCCAGTTAGACCAGAGTTCTAGCGAGGCAAAGTTCCAGTCGGGGCAGAGTTCCAACTAGGGAAGAGTTCCAACAAGGGAAGGGTTCCTTTGAGGTTCTTGTTCCTTTCAATAAAGTTCATGCATATTTGAACGTACTTCCTATAGAGAGTTATTGAGATAACATATATTTAGATATTTGGAATCTTCATAATGAATCTACGTTGGTAATGTTGAATGGGAAAAGTTTCAGCTGGGCCACAGTTCCAACCAGGGCACAGTTCCAGCCAAGGCATAATTCCAGCCGGGCTAGAGTTTCGAAAGATGGGCAGAGTTCGAACCGCGGAAAATATCAACCAACATTTGTCTGTTTGGCCAACCATAGAGTGTTATTGAGCTAGAAGATATTTAGAGATTTGAAATCTTCACAATTCTACGTTGGTAATGTTGAATGGGAAAAGTTTCAGCCGGGGTAGAGTTCCAACTAGGGCACAGTTCCAGCTAGGGCAAATTTCCAGCCAGGGCATAGTTCTAGCTAAGGCAGAGTTCCAGCCAAGAGCAGAGTTCTAGTAAAATGGTATGTGGAAAGGCCTAGAAGAGTTCCTCCAATTGATAATCCTAAAGTAAGGAATGGTTATTGAGATACAATTGGAACGATGTACAATGAGGAGGAAGGGGAAAAACTTCAAACTGAATTTGTTTACTTTGCAGTTATTAGCAACCCCTTTAACAATCCCCATGCTCAAGCAAATCGATAGATCTATCAAGAAAAACATACTTATCTCTATAAGAGAGGAGAAGTTAGTTGTGGATAGTTCCTTAGGTCTTGAGCATACGAAGACACCCAAGTATTTGAAAGGTCCAACAACATGGTGGGATATTGATCCAAAGGATGATGCCCAAGTAGATGAGGGACTTGATGAGATAAAACTCAAGTTGGTTGGTGTTCCATTTAGCATGATTGGAAATGCAAATACTAGGTATTCTATGCCTCGGCTTGATTTCTTTGTCTTGCAGAACCCATATATTAGGTATTCTACACAAGAAGATTAGGTTCTTGTTGTTTGCTCATCATTTGGATGAAATTCTCGACCTCAACCTCAATGGTGGTATTTTTTCCCCGGTTGGAACTTTGCGAAGACATCTGTTTGATGGCATAATTAATGGAAATGCTTGAGTTTCTATTTTGTCATCTTCTTCTTGTTATTTGGTTGATCTTTTTGGTTCGTTGATCTCTTTCTTGTTTCACTTATATGGTGGTTTGAAACCTTGTTCATGGCCCATGAACCCTAGAAGCTTCAATGAAATCCTGTAGCCCTTGATTTCCTCCCCTAGCATGGTCAAATCCCTGAAGACTATCATTGGTGTATAAAATGTCCTAATGGAAACCACATCCCATTCAAAGGCCAAAGGTTTGCTCTAGAGGGATTATGTGGTGTTTTGAGTCCTTGTTCATAGCCCATGAACCATAGAAGCTTCATTTTGTGTCCACGATGCTTATTTTCCTCCATTATCATGGTAAAGGCCCTTAGACAAATATCTATTGTACAAAACCTTATAATGCTACCTATATCCCATTCAAAGGTCAATGATCCCATCTAGGGGATGTGTGATGATTCAAGGCCTTCATCATGGCTAGAACTCTGGAACTCTACCCCAGATAGAACTTTGCCCCGCTGGAACTCTCCTTTGGCTGGAATTATGCCCCGACTAGAACCTTTCCCCTGGTTGGAACTCTTCCTCCTTGAGAATCTAAATATCTAAATATTTTCTAGATCAATACGTTCGACAATGTATGAACTTTCGGAAGGAACTCTTCCCTCACAGGAACCCTGCTCCGATTGGAACTCTACCCTGGTTGGAACTATGCCACTGGCTGGAACTATGCCCATTCAACTTGCCAATGTAGAATTGTGAAGATTCCAAATATCTAAATATATGTTAGCTTAATAACTCTCTATAGGAAGTACAATCGACAATGCATGAAATTTATTGGAAGGAACAAGAACCTCACAAGAACCCTGCCCTTGTTGAAACCTTGGCCTTGTTGGAACTCTTCCCTTGTTGGAACTCTACCCTAGTTGGAGCTCTACCCCAGTTGGAAATTTGCCCCGACTTGAACTTTTCCCTGGCTGGAACTCTGCCTCGACTGGAACTTTGCCCCACTAGAACTCTACTCCGGTTGGAACTCTGTCATGACTGGAACTCTGCCTCATTGAGAATCCAAATATCTAAATATCTGCTAGCTCAATACGTTCGAAAATGCATGAACTTTCAGAAGGAACTCTTCCCTCGCAGGAACCCTGCCCTAGCTGGAACTATGCCACTGGTTGGAACTATGCCCATTCAACATTGCCAACGTAGAATTGTGAAGATTCCAAATATCTAAATATTTGCTAGCATATCATATCATGAATATCATAACATTTATTCTCATGTTTGTTTTTTTCAAACCATCCCATAGTGGGACCTTTGCACTTGAGCCTACATTCCAAGAGTGGATGTTACATAATACAAAATAACAATAACAAAACAACTATAAATATGATAAAATAACAACATATGCCAAAGCGGTGTAAGAATGGGATATCAACCACATAATATGTTGCAAGTCAAGTAGCTTTGAAGAGCTTGTAGAAGAGATTGACAATCATGATAATATACATGGAAAACTGTTTTCCTAAGTTACTAAGATACGAATACGGATTCAGATCTGGATCTGGATACAGATTCGCTAGATTTTTTAAAACCCAGGATACGGATATGAATCGACCGATTATGAATCGATTAAGTCTTTTCTATATTTGGCAAGTTAGTTAGAAGTTTGTTTTGTCTTTGGGTCCACTTAGTTATTATTGTAATCATTTATATTATGAAATCAATGGAGAAGAGCATACAAGAATGCTCCATAGTTCTCTTGTGTTCAATATTGCATTTGATTCTGAAATTTAAAAATATCAACCTTTTTTCTAGCTTTGATATCCTTTCTTTCCAGTGTTAGTACTCTGCTTAGATCTACACATTGAAACCCCTTAGTTCTTCCAACATCTCTATTTTTTATTTCTTACCCAGATTGGATTGCTTCTTGTCAAAGTGTTAACAATTAATTCAAGGTCTTGGATTCAACTACTCTAATACCAATATGATCCATAAACAATGAACATAACCTACTCATTTCACCAACATGGACCCTTTGCAGAAATAAACATTGTAATTGTGTCTATCTTCAGACTTGTTCACTACGTGGTTTTCATTACATGTAGTGGCCAAACCATTACCAACTAAGTTCCCAAACCATGTTTATAAAAAAGGTTCAAGACAACACTCTAATACCCCAACCAAACAAATTTCTATTTACTACATACAAACAACTATAACTCTAACTATTCAGAAAACCGAACAAAATACAACTCTATTTACTGCATACAAACATCTATAATTCTACCCATTCACAAAACCCCTAATTAAAAAAGATATAGATATATCCCAAGTAATTTGTTAAAACAGATATAGATATATTCCCAGCAATTTGTTAAGGTCTCAAGCCCATCGTTGCAACCATTTATGAATCAACTCATTCAAAAATGTAGATCTTTGGGCTACAACACTATTCTAAATGAAATATACTCTACATATGAACACACTGTTTTACCAAATACAACCTAGCAATTGGTCAATTACAATGGAAGCTAAAAGTATACTTCTTTTCTTCTTTAAATGTGCATACATAACACTCATTCAGTGGTCATCTCTATATCCAATTACAAGAAATCAACCATTAATTAATTAGTTAACAAGATGCCAAACTATATGGTTGTATGTAGAGATCAAGTTATAAGAAGATTTAAATGGTCGAGAAAGTCATTTTCCTCTAGCCAAGGCTTCCCTATTAAAATACCAATGTAACCAATATAATATGCTATTAGAAAAAAATAAAGTTAAGGCAGTGGAGCACTAAACCATAATAACTATGTGGGTTAAATATTAGGGAGCCTTGTGTGGATGTTATGTAGTGTAGATTTTCATCACTTTGGCATAGAGGGAATCATGTCCAAAATCTCGTCACCAATTTTCCCATGGTGGATGACTTGTGATTCATTAAATTCGAACTAGACAATTAGTTATAAATGGGGAATTCAAAGGAAATTCAATGACGGTCCATGTGGTTATGGAGGTCATTTGGAAGAAAACTCTTGTAACGAATGGAACTAGAAGATCATTAATAATATTTCAAATTAATTTTCATTGTAACTATGACCAAGGGAATTTCCTATATGTTACTTGTAAGAGAGGATCGTGAGCCCTGAGTGATTCCAAAGGCTTTAAAACCTATGACAACTATTGTGCTTCATATTTTCTGAAAGCAACTATGCAAGTGTGCAGTCTATGCTCCACAAATCCACAACTTCATACTTTGTAGCACCCAATAAAGTTATGGAGGTGACGTTATAGTGCTGCAACATATTTCCTGAAAGCAACACTGCAAGTGTGCAGTCTGTGCTCCACAAATTCACAACTCCATACTCTGTAGTACCCGAAAGTTATGGAGGTGACGTTATAGTGCTGCAACATATTTTTAGGATATTTACAGTGGGTAGGGAAGAATCCATGCTTTGTAATGCATTAGAGGCTATTGTATCATAGCTGCAGTATGCGAGTCTTCTGACATGAAATGCTACAAGTAAAATCGATGGGGAAGAATGTTAAGAGATAGCTCTTTGAGACTTATTGCTTGCACAATTAGAGTTAGAAGTCCCCATGATGTCAATATTAGGCACTATTATTTTATTACTGAGACAATGAGATCATTTGACAGACGACCTTCAGAATCAGAGCATGTAGAACTACTAGATCCATCATTCAACAACAATAAAAAAAAATGCAGAGACAATTGGAACTAGTTACATTTGATTAGAGAAATTGGTCACAGAAGCTCCATAACATGAGATATTTTTGTTACAGATCCTAATGGATGTTACACCACAGTTGTTGGTCCAAAAGGATCCATTAAGAGGGACCGAGAAATACATCACATACTCATTACCTCGAAAGTAACCCGATTGTGTGTTAAGGGTATTGGAGGGGCCAGCAGCAAAGTCAATTGTTGACTTTGTTGTTGGAGGTCCAATTAAGGGAACTATCATACATCCACACCATGCAAATTGGTCTTGGAATATTAATTAAGAATGTTCCAAAGATCTACCTATGGCCATTAGTGCTAGTTGTATCAAACTAGTATCCTAGAAGTGAGTTCATCATTTATACAACCCTTTGAGAATGGTTTCTTGAACTAGGAAGATAAGGTTCATCCTTGGAAATAGGAAGATCGTCAAATCTGCTAGAGACAAAAAAATTCCCCAAAGGGATACCAAATGTACAAGAAGTTAATTTCTCTCATTACTCAAGATAGGGAGAGTAGTTGTAGAGACGTTGGAAGAAGAAACGTTATTCATAGAAATTGAAGAGCTAGCATCAGAGATGGTTATAACCATAATAGCTATAGCGTTGGATGCATTAGAGCTAAGGCATTACATAGATATGAAACATATCCCTTAAAGGTAGTAGGAACATTGGGTATTGGGACATCCTTTGAATGGGAACACTTTGAGGGAGAAAAATGAACAAAATTTCTGGTAGATGATTCAACATAGGACTCCAAATGCCATCATAAATGCACCAGCCACCCATCATGGTAGTTCTTCCTACTTATTTCATATCTATATTTCCAACATTTGAATATTGAATGTTCTTTAGCTTGGGATCTAGCAGACACACTAATTTTTCTAGATTAATGAGGTTTTGATATTTAATTTTGAGAATGAGGTTTCATCAAAAAGTTGAAAAACATGAAAATTTGATGTGGATGGGATTTCTTTTTATTTAGCTTATTTCAATTATCACAAAATAAAATAAATTATAGTCATAGTTTTTTTTTATGTAAACAGGGTTTCAATATCACATATGTAAAACAAGTTTATCACATACAATTGACCTAAATCTTATTTTCAGAACTATTTACAACTATATTTGTAAAATACATAAAAGTTAAAACACTATTACCAAAACCAAACACAATCTCTCTAAAATTTTATTTATGAACTACTTTGGCCTCTAATTGTAAAATACAAGGAAACACTATTGCCAAAACAATTACTAAAAAGCCATTACCTCAAAATTAAAAAAACATTTGGATATACTTTTTCATTTCTCAAAACCAACTACTTAGGTAAGTCTCTATACAAAGTTCCACCACTAAAGTAATGTTCACAACTCTGAATATGAAAATTAACAATGGAATCAGTAATGATAAGTGTACCAATGTATATGAGTGGAAAGCTAATATCACTAATATGTAAAGGAACCAACACTACTAGTAGCACCTACCAGCTACCAAGTTCATGTATGAGATGTTATATCACTTTGAAAATTCATAGATACATTCCACCATAAGTTTCAAATATTCAATCATGTTTTTATTTTCCAAAGAGAGATGATTCAATGCACTTCTATGAAGATGTTAAAAGGTCCTTGACAACAATGAATGCTTCAAATTTGATCACTACTGGCAATGGAAAAATGCCTACTTTTGGGT
This sequence comes from Pseudotsuga menziesii, assembly GCA_001517045.1. NCBI lineage: Eukaryota > Viridiplantae > Streptophyta > Pinopsida > Pinales > Pinaceae > Pseudotsuga > Pseudotsuga menziesii. Next base: position 351,815 of record LPNX010615885.1, read on the forward strand.
GGAACTTCTTTTACAGGTTAATTATTTTTACTTTATGAGATATAACATCTCATGTAGCATTTTAAGTGGAAATCGATTAATATTTGGATATTCGACTTGGATTATTCTTAACAAAATCAATGATCTAAAATCTTGTAGTAGTTACGACAATCTCTGTCAATGATCTAGAAATAGGAGGTATTTACAAAGGACTCTATCATCCAAAAACTTTCCAAATTTTTTAAGCAACTGCCTCAAATACAGAACACATATATAAGATCAATTTACTTGATAAAGAAAGTTTTGAAATTGATCCTAGATTCTCTATAGAATTGCAAATTAAAATATATCCTACTTGCAATGAAGTCTATGATCAAAAATATTTTAGTAACCTACTTAACTTGGACTGCATAATTGTCTTCAATTCCTTAAAAAGACTGAAGCTTTGAAATTCATCATGGTGATTTTTGGGTAAACTAACATGACGAAAGCTCTTGATGCAAAGAATTCAATTTATCAAACTCATAGTGCTTTAAGCTTGAACATCCACCCACACTCAATAAGCTTAAAGATTGAATTTCAATTTGTCAAACTCGTAGCGCTACAAACTTGAACATCCATCCACTCTCAATAAGCTTAAATATTGAATGTTTGTAAGTCATGTTGGTAGTTCCTGTAAAGACGAGCAATAGGAAAGATTGAGTGTTTGAAAAGTACTTAATGATTCAAAACCTTCTGGCAATCGCTTCAATCTCAAATACCCAACCATGTTCAATTCTCTTGAATGTTTAAGCTCCGGAAGTGACCTTGATAGTTCCTTTATAGATAAACGATACGAAAGATCAAGTGTTTGAAAAGCACGCAATGATCCAAAATCTTCTGGAAACCCATTCAAACTTGAACAGTTGCGCATGTTCAAATCTATTAAAGATTGAAGCTTTGAAATTGATTCATGTAGTTCCTCTATACATGAGCAAGATGAAAGATCAAGCTTTTCCAATGAACCCAATAAACCAAAATCTTTTGGCAACCGCTTCAAACTCAAACACCCAAACATGGTCAATTCTTTTAATGCTTGAAGCTTTGGAATTGATCTTGGTAGTTCATTTATAGTTTCACAATATGAAAGATCCAGGTTTTGCAAAGAACTCAATGATCCAAAATCTGAACTCGATGCATTATCTTCTGGCAACTCTTGTGAACTAAAACAACTACCTTTTAAACAATGAATCTTTAAAATTGATCGCTGTAATTTCTTTATGAATGTGCAATTTTCTTCTTCTTAAACATTGAAGCTTTAAAAGTGATCCCAATAATTTCTTTATAAATATGCAATCTTCTTCTTGTGACAACTGTTGTGAACCAAAACAACCACCTCTTAAACATTGAAGCTTCAAAATTGATCCTGGTAATTTCTTTATAAATGTTCACGACAAGGAGTGAGTTTTTTAAAACAACTTCTCGGATCACATAACTGTTCAGACATTGTTTCAAACCTGTGAAATTGATTAATCCAAGTGTTCCCAAAATCTGGCGCTATTGAGGATCACTAGAAGATATTTCAAAGACATTATGTAACTTTCCATCGAACTCTAGAAGTTTAATACTGGAGACCACTATCATTGATAGATTAGACATGTTCAACAACAGACTAAACATGTAAGTAGATTTACCTCCTTAAGTAAGTCAAAATTCCAATCGCAAATGGAGGCGAATCCAGTTCACATAACATGAAAGGAGATATTATTAAGGTAGTATATATTTATATCATCAAAGCACACGCTTTAGAAATGTGAATTCACGCGTTAATCCCAGAATTCTGATCTAAAATAAACGGTGATTCGTCCAGCTGGTGACAATTCACATGGAAATCAATTTTAACTAAATAGAATGAAATAATTCCTGTACATAATAGCATATTGTTTGAAATATTAAAAAACCGACAGAGCAAGAGGTTCCCGCGACTCTTACCTTGTGAAGCCAACCCTAATTCATTATCATCTCTTCCATACAACGCGTCCAAGGCTCCACAAGGCATTTCTTTATGCTCTAGGTATAACATATCCCATATGCAAATAACTGGAAGCTTTGAATTCATTCGAGGCCGAGGGTAAATGTGAAAATTCAAAAAAAAAGTGCTTTAGCTTTCAAGGATTACTTTACGGAAATCCAATATGAATATGAGATTATACTATCATCCAACGAGCAGGTAGGTATTGTCTACATAGCCTTCTACCCTTCAGATCCTAGACATTACCTTCGTTTCCTGAACATATATGCGTGCTGGTTGGTGCAAAGCTATATTAACATAATGTTGTGTTTAGCACGCATGCAGGGCTTGGGCAATGGTCTCCCACAGAGTGCAGGATTTCCTGATAACGATGGGAGTTTTGTTTGAATTGCGAAGAGCCATCTGTCATTGCGCGGGAGTGTTTCTTGAATGGGGAGACGACTATAGATGATGGGGGTGAACGGCCACGACGGACTACCCAACTAGAAATGGAGTTAGACTAATGGGTTTTGGGGATCCACTGGGTACCGACGACGAGGAGGTAGACCGGTCCGGTGGCCAGAGGGCTAGCGCAGCAATTTGCGCCAGGCAAAATCGTCGCGTCGGTAGCCTACTCCTTTCTTTTATTATGAAAACATGTACAAACAATCTGGTGGATTATGTACAAATTGTGTGGATGGTTATTTTTTGTAAGTTTTAATGTTTAAGGAAAATTTGTAAATATTTTTTTATTTTATTTTGAGGATGGTATTTAAGATGAATTTTATATATTTTTTAAAGTAAAAGGTTAAATCAATAAAAAGGTTATAGTCATTTTTATTTTTTTAATATGCTTCGTTGCCCCGTAACTTTAGTAGAACACACTACATCTACATGAATAACTTCCATGTGGGCCATTTGAAGGGTCCTCGCCTTGCCGGCTCTAGTTTTGGGATCCTTCCCTAAAAAAACCCTGAGAATTGAACCTTTGATCTCGACTACATCAGTCTTGGTCTCAGAAACACCAACCAACTGAGCTACCCCTTGGGCCTCACAACAAGGTTCAAAGTCGTTATTACAATAAACACATTATTAACTTCACATGTCATTTACAAAAATGAAATATGAGTAAGAAAGATAACACACTATCCCACAACCACTTAAACTAGGGTTCAAATAACACATAAGTGACTTTTATTACAATAAAGTAAGCCATTTTAATCCATTTATATACCATACAATCATATAATCATTTCTCCTTTTTCAAATTACCTATAAATAGATATCTTAATTCCCACTCAAATACAAGCATATTGAACATAATCATTTGTCCTTTTCAATTTTTTTTTAGTAAATTCCATGCAAATTTATATTAATATACAAAAAACAAAATACAAGCACAAGTGTTCTTAAGAGTTTCAGTCATTACATAACTATTATGGAGTCTTTTACTTTTGCCACAAAGCTTCATACTGACTATCTAGGCATGCTTGCCTATCCCAAGTTTGTCTTGGATTCTCCTCCTACTAAAAAAAAATTAAAAAAAGTGCTAGAAAGGCTTATGCCTGGATACAAAACCTTGAAATACTTCTGATAAAAAAAGCCACATAGGGCTATAGAGACAAGAGTGTAAAAACTACCACCAATAAAAGGCATAAAAACTAGAAAACTTACAAAATTGAGAAAATAGAGGTCATGGAGACAATGCATATTACTTGGTGTTTCATCTTGCTTCTGTAATGTCCTGCTTCTCCTCCTCAATGGGGCATCTGTATGTAGCTGAGTTTGAAGAATCATCCACGACCTGTTTGATCAGTAGGGGTTGTGTTTTCTGGTAAGAGTCAAGATTGATTTGGCCACTCCTCTCCACCTTCCTCCTCTTGTAACATTTGGTGGAAGCAATATATGTTCTAACCAATTCAGAAGTAGTCTCGTCCAACTTTTGGATCCCAACATCCTCCTCTGCTAGGTTTCCCAGAGGTGCATCCTCTAGTCTAGAGACCATTGAAGGATAAGTTGAGGAGGAATCATGTGCAACAGGGGAAGGAGATGGAGAGGAGAGAGGGTTGTTGTCCTTGTTACGGTCTTGGGAATATGCAAGAATCTGAGCTAACATATTCCTGACCTGCCAATAGTTTTGTCAATGAGCCCGAGCGTGTCTACCTATCAGTTGTTGAATCACCATTTCCTCCTCCCAATCATCCAATAAATTGTGCATGTGACCTGGGATTGAGTCATCATATACATTGTCAGAAGAATCGTTGAAACCTCTGTGTCCACCACCACCACATCCCCTGCATGCCCTTCATGGAGTAGCTCTCAACTTTTTGGACATCTTCAAAGCCTGCGTAGGAGGAGAAGACACATAACTACACCAATTCTGGACAAGAAAAAGAGTGTGAGTAGTCTAGGAACCAGAGGATACGAAAATAATGTAGCAGATGTTTGCTTTAAAAGAAAATACATACACAAAAATCCACCCAACTCTACACCACCAATGAACACCAACAACTTTTTGTTTGCAACGTTTTCAAATATAACAACATTCCAACTTATTATTCACATTAAAATTCATCATATATTCAATTAATTCACAACATACTAAGATCATAAACACAATACACATAATCCAAACAACCAACTTAATGACGACGAAAAACAATAAAACCAAAAACTTTGAATTCCTAACATCATTTAAGAATTTCTTAAATACAAATCACATAAAACAAGGAAAAAATACTCCGTAAATACCTTCACACACGCCCGTTCACCAACTTAATACCCGAATCCAAGATTTCTCCTTTTCAAATATATTCATTTCATATCTTTTTTTTCCTCTAAGTACAAGTATATTGAACATTTTCCATGGCGGTGTTGTTCCACCCTAAGATATCTCCCTTATATGTTCATATTTGTTAATTATGATATTGTCCTTGTCTTCGTGATTATTTAATGATACTTTTTCAATTGGAGTTTTGGCTCTCTTGACCTTTAATTTGGATCATTTGAATTCTCGGCTTTTCATAAAAGTTAATCATTAAGTGCTTTGGTATCAAAGCTACTTGCTTGTACTTGGCTTCTTTCTTTAAATCAAAGTATGGGTGGTTTCTCTTAGTCTTGGACTTATTCACAATGAGGATCTTTATATCCATATTATACTAATATTTGCATGAAGAGGTGTAAAAAACGTTGAGGGGTAAAAATATTTTGTCGTTTTGGAATTGAACTTTTGTGATTTACCTTGGGAGACTATAAATTAATATCGAGTTTTGAAATTTTAGGTCAAGACATTTTGACTAAATAAAATTATCTTTGGTATTTTATCTTTGGATTTATTGATTTTTGTAATATTTTTTTGCGATTTTTAGATTTTATATTGGAATTCGGAAATAGTGGATACCCCAAATAACCAAAAAAAAAAACTCGATTATTTGGTTTCAATACTTGATCATGGGAAATAAAAAATAGGAAATCGGAAATCGCGCAAATTAATTTGTTTTACTTAATAATTTTCTGTGCTTTCCCAATTTGCGATTTACGAGATTGCGGATCTTAGAAACAGGAAACAAACTTAATTTTTCAACTGAATGTTTGTTTTTGAGTTATGGATTTCGCAAATCGGAAGTGTAAATATCTTGATATTTTATATCTTATGGTGTTTGGTTGATCTTGTTCGTTGATCCATAAGAAATATATGGTGAAGATTATTTTTGTCGTTTTAGTTGGATTTTTAAAGAATCGAACTTAGGAATTTTCACTCTACCGAGGGTTTTTTTATTGTGCATTTCCTCTATGTCTCACTGCGTAGACTCGTGATTTTGACCTGTAATTTTTCACTCCCTGACCATTTTTTCTGGTAAATTTAAACTCTCGTCATTTTTAGACATGGTCACTAAAATTCAAGAGCATAAAATCAAAGATCCCAATGACGGTGTTTTCATTGACACTAGTGGGTATGTGTCTGATTCCTCATATCTGGATTGGTCTAGAATTTATTCTATTTTTGATAGTGATAATTTTCCTCTGTTGCTCACGACCAACATTTCTACATGCACATACGCAATTCTCAAATGCATTGCATTGCAGCGAGACCTCCTTTTATATCTTACATGAACCCTATTAAGTGGTCATTGGACCACGTTGACCTTAACCAATGAATGTTTATGATATTGACAATGTCTCTATTCCTTTGTTTCATCCAGATGTGTTTGCTAGGGCTTATGATTTGGAAACTCCCAAGCATATTTTCTCATCGAAATTTTTCGACGAAACCCTTGCCAAATTGAATAACGAACAAGTGGTTAAATCTTGGTTGGAAGACCCAACACTAGTGATTCCCATTTCACTTTCGGCATATCCAATTTCTTGGTTTAGAAAGCCTTTCTTGTTGTTAGCCGCCATGTTTTGCAGGTTATTTGGCTTTCCTAATAGTTCCTTATTCAAAGCGAAATGGGTCCCTATGGAAAACCATGTTTTGCTTACAGGTGATTCCTTCAACTGGGCACAAATTCTGGTTTGCAATGTGTGGGAGGAAATTGAAAAATATCAAAGAACCCCCGCCAACTGGAAACCATCTTTCTACATGTCAGGGTTCATCGTGGATGCATTCTGTGCATGTTCTTGTTTCTTGGAGCTAAATTGGAATTGGAGCAAGGAATTTCCAGCTGTTCATATATATTGCACCGATATGTGGGACGAAAATTTCATACCTCATGACTATGAGCTCTGTAACCTATTTCTCGGGTTAATGTACTACGAAATTTTTTAAGATGATGCTCTTGCATTCTATGAAAAATATAGGGAACTCATTTTAGTGTATGGCGACTGGTATGTAGGAGAATATTTCTCTTACATAAGGATTTGGGGTAGCAATATAGTCCACTTGCTTCTAAGAATAGTTCCAGACTGAATGATGCTTCAAGAATGTTCCTATCAAACTGTGATTGATGGGGATTTCTCCAAGTTGAACAAACATAAGAAGAAGGGGTAGCCTAAATTTCCTATGAATATTGGCAATCTTACAGTACAAAATCCTGTTCATGCATGTTTGTTGGGAAAGGATATTTCAGTTATGAGCTTGTGGGAGGTATTCAAAAGAATGCATGACCCAGTGGCTTTTTTGCATAATCTATTTTCTCATGATCATGTGAAATTTCAATATGTTCATGAAAATGATCCCGATGATTCCATGTTGCGAGGAGCTACTACTTTTGAGGAGGTGATTGGTAAAATCAGTGATCAAGAGACAAAGTTGCATCAGTACGCGTATGAAAAGGATCTTAAGAAAAGAATTCTTTGAGAAAGAGAAAATAAACAGGAACTAAAACAAGATCTTGACAAAGAGAAGATAGAACAAGATGCGAGAGAACATTTAGAAAGGTCTGCTGCTGTTGTTGGTGCCCAACCTAAGGACAAGGGAAAAGGTGTCCTTCAAGGCCCATGTAGCCCCTCTCTTATCAGAATGGAAGATATGGTGGAGAAAGGGGCTGAACTATACCTGTTTCAGAAGCAAAACAGAGAAGAAGAAGCGAGATAACATGCAACAAGGTCTGCTATTGCTATTGATTCTCGACCTAAGAACAATGGGAGAGGTGTTCTTGAAATCCCATCGAGACCCTCTCTTACAACAATCGAAGATATGACAGAGAAAGGGGCAGAACTCAAAAGAAATTAAAAAAAAGTCATGTCTCAACTGCAAACTCAGACAGAGTTAACTGAATTAAATTCTAAAAGACATAATATTGTAGTAGTTTCTGAATAGGCTCAACTGCCAGAGGCACGGAGAAAAGAAAAGCCGATTTCTTCTATCTCAATTCACAAGAAAGAGGAGAGGCTTGTTTAAGAATGTTCTCTCCCATATACAACTGTGCAACAATATTCTGTACAAAAGGTAATTTGTTTATCGCTAGCTCAGATTGAGAGTCATGATACGAACGTTGAAGAAGGCGACGAGGCTGTTATGACTGTCGTTGTGTCATCTATCCCTAATATCCAAATCTTTTGCAATATGTTAGGTACATCATCTTTCCAACATTGTTTTCTGAGGTAAATTATTCATCAATAATGTTAGCTACCATTAGCATGTTCACCAGTTCATTTGACTCACCTTTTCATTGTTCTGCTTCTTCCTTTTGATTAGCTTAGCCTATCACTACATCCCCAGTTCCCTATATTTTTTAGGGCAACATTCCTTCTGTCTGTATGACTCTTCCTAAAAAGGAGAAATTTTCTATATCTGATTCTTTTACATCAGTCACCTTTAGCTCTGTTTCTTCTCGTACGAATATTCTCCCTCTTAGCATAAACGTTCCTTTAAAAAAAATCCAAACTGATACTTTGGTTAGCATCCACAAGTAGAGAATTTATTCTTCTGAAGTTATCACAGATTTTGGAGAAGATGCAATTGTATCATTTGGAAAATATTATCGGAGTAAAAAGGACAAATTTGTGGTTAAAAAGGGAGCCAAGAGAGCCAGAGAAAGCTCAGGAAAACATGTGCATGATGTTGGTGAGGTCATATGGAAGGTAGACATGAGTGATATGCAACAAGGGGCAGTGGACATAGTAGCTGCCATGGGAGTTTTTGCTGGAGCTAATTTTCAGAGTGTTTCACAATTAAGTTTGGCTATTGGTGAAAAATAGAAAGAATTGGAGAAGTCCAAACAGGAGTTATCTGAAACACAACAGAGGCATGAACAACAAATTGGGCAGTTGAAACAAGAACATGAAGACAATATAGAGGAATGGAAAAAGAAAGATGAAGAAGCCAAGCATCAGCTTTAGAATGTAGAGGTTGTTAATCAGCAATAAGAAGAACAAATTTCTCTTGTCAATGAAGAACTGAAAGATGTCCATTTAGTCTCAAAAGGCCGCTCTTTTATCGATGTGAGACATGGCAATTTTAAACACGTACTCTGTAAAATACATGAAGAATTTCGAGAGGCTATGATAGATTTGTATAGCTATTTTGATGAAATGCAAGGCCTGTACGAAAAGTTTATCAAGCATTCTAAAAATATTGGGGATCACTATCATCGGATGAGAGAAGCATCCACTGCTTTAGAGAAAGTTAGAGGTTGGAAAAAACATATTAAGGATTGACCTTATGGCTTGCGAATTTTAGACAAGTTAGAGCTAAAAACAACTAAATTTTCGATTGAGACATGGGAGGCTATGTGCGATTCAGTTGAAGCTGTAGTCAAGGTAAGACAAAAGGTTTGTGAAAATAGGTGGTCTGCTTCAAAGAATTTGCTATACTATTTGAGTGTACCTATGTTGGAACCTCTCAGTGAGGCACTTTGTCCTAAAGTTGATTTGGAAGAAGTGGAAAAGCAGTTTGATGATACCAAAGTGTTGATCTAATAAATCGGTCAGTTAACGGTGCAAGAGATCAAGAAATGGATAAAATTTCCCCATGTCTCGGTAGCTCAAATAAAGCTGCTCATCAAAGAATGGAAAAAAAATCAGAAGGGAGGAAATTTTGTCCCAAATTTGCAAGAACGATATTCAGTTGAGGAATGCTCATTTTCTGGAAATTGATGATATTCTGGATTTATTTTTCAAATGGTGTTCTTCCCTTAAGCAAAGATAGAAACTATTTATTTGTGTAATTGCATGTTTGGTAATATTTGAAAATATTTGCATATACAGCTGTGCTGGGGAAAGAAATTTCTATTGTGAATTTGTACTTATTGTATAAGTACAAGAAACAATGTTTTTTGCAATTTGTGTATTTTTAACACTTAAATGGTAAGTTTAAATTAAGTTGAAAGAAGTAATTTTGATTTGCATGTTTGTATATTAATTGGTTGTTTCTTTCATATGGTATATTCTGTAAGAGTTCTATCTTAAAATTATTAGTTATCTTATTTAGGAGCGAGTTTATGCTCAAAGTAATTTAAACCTTGGAACTTGTTTGGGAATATGTTAATGAAATACACTTAGCTTTTAGGGTTCTGGCGTCGCAACCTGAAAGAGACTCTGAATTGATCTCAAAATAGTCTTGCACATTATAATTAAATAAATGGCGCGATTATTTAAAGAGTGCCCATGTTAGTTTTCCAATTTTTTATTTTTGGGTATCAGAAATTGGCAATTCCATTATTTGTTAGGGTTATTTGGGGTATCCTTGATTTACGATCTCCGATATTTCCGATGTCGGAAGCCTTAATGAAAGTATAATAAAAAATAAAAAAACCTATGATTTAAGTGGGTGGTCGAAGTAAATTATTTAATTGGTCAATATATATATTAAATAATAGGTTATTTGTCATTTCTTTTTATAAAGATGTTTCTAAGTCTCTCATTTTTGGCTATTGTAAGCTGGAAAATACATTTTTTGTTAAGGTTATTTTGGGTATGCTCGATTTTCGATATTTCGGATATCGGAAACAGGATACTTAATATTTTGTTGAAATAATTTGCTCGCTTTGCGATTTTCGATTCTGCAAATATCACACAATATCACAAAAAGTCGAAAATCAGAAATGTCACAATTTGTTTTGGTGATATTTTGTGATTTTTTGTCTTACTTCCGGATTTCCTATTTCCGACATTTCGGATATCCAATTTCTGGGTATTGAAAATTGAAAATTTGAACTTTTTAAGGTTATTTGTAGTATTCCTGATATTATACATTTTTTCAGAGAGTGTAAACCAAACATTAAGGTTTTTGTTGAAATAATTTCCTAGATTTGGGATATTTTGGATATTAGAAAGTGGGAAGATCAGTTTTGATGTTTGTCATGTTTATTGATTTCTTGGATTTATGATATTTCGGATTTAATTATCGTGAATTGAAAATCGTCGATAGCCGTAATAACCCTAATAAAAACTGGAATTTCTGGTTCTCGATATCTGATTTCAGAAATATGGTATCGTGTTTATGGAAATCGGGATCAAATTTTATAAAATAAAATAATTCATAATATAAATAATGTGTTTTAAATTTGTTTATATATAGTGGAAATTATATGATTTAATTTTATTTGCAGAAATGAATTTAAAAGTGATTTAAAATATAATATTTTTCAAGAATTATAAATTTTATTCTATACAGTAAATTTTTAAGAAACAATTTTATGAGGTTTATAGATTGAATAATAACAATTTTTTCTATTAATAAATATGACGTTTAACCCTGGATGTGAATGATGAGAGTCAGATTGGAAAGTAGGAAATGGATAGGTATATTGTCGAAGATTGACATTGTACTTGTTTCTATCATCTATCATGCACTCATTACGCATTAATGAAGTGGGTTTTGTCATCTAGGCTGGCCAACTTTGTGATGATTTGAGTTTTAATGTTGGGATTGGAGTTGATTCGGTAGTAAGGTGTATCATAAAAATTATATGTGTTTCAATGCTGAGGTGAAAAATGTCAAGTTTTCAGTAGTGACATTTTTCGGTGGTGCCGTCTCTACTTCCATTTTTTTTAGACGACATTAATTAGTGGTTGTCGATGAAGTTCTGTGAACATGTATCAGCTTCAATGGAGGACACCGCAGATACTAAGTTAAGGGATGATTTGACACGGAAGTCATTTCATTATGTGCTTACAGTACAATTTCTCTCAGTCAGTAATGGGAAGTGGTACAACAATATTTTTTCTCCATTAATGGCCTCTTGTTGGTTTTAGCGTGATGATGAATATTTCTCCCTAATTTCATTCAGCTATTTATTTCCTAACTAATTGGGTGTTGGGCCATTTTTGTTCTTCCCTGATTTTGTTTAGCTCCTTTTTGTTTTGCATCTGAACCAACATACTATGTCCAAGTATCATGCTACGTTTCGTCATGGTGGAAGTGGTTGCGGTCGTGCGCACCGAGGGGCACATGTGACAAAGGTAGATGGTTACAACAATGATATTTCTCCACAAGTTCAGTCGATGATAGATGACTAGGAAAGGAGGCTCGTAAACGAGAATATTTCTCATGATAATGATGGGGTAAGCTCGAATCAGTAGTGGATCGTAAAAAACATGATGGGGTCCCTCATGGAAGAAATTCTAGGGAAATGGAATAATAGTAGATTGGCAATTTCAGAGGATACGTCAAAAATGTTGGACTTAGATATGGTTATCATGGAGAGAGATATGATGGACATGTGGAAAAAATTAGCTGTGGGAGTTTACTCCTTGGGTGATGTAGGCAGCGGCAATGTATCTATGGCTCCAAAAATGAATGTCAACCCGACCCTTACGATACCCATTGTATATGCAGTGCAGGTTATAATTAACTAGCTTTTCAAAGGAGATATTGAACCTGATGCTTCCATGGGGAATGAAAATTCCTCTGTGGAAAAAGAGAATATTTATGTGGGGAAAGTAGATGCCTCTATGGGCAGAGCGAATCCTTCTGTGGGGAAAGCAGATGCCTCTATCGAGAAAGCTGCTGTACTACTGTTGAAGCGCAGTCTATCATTTTTAGACAAGGAAGTCTATGGGCCTTGTCCTATGTTTGAAAAAACATAGGACACGTAGGATCCAACTGTCACTACTAGCGGTGATAACTCATGATCTTGTTTCTGTTTCCTTTTTTTCTATTTTGGTTCCTTTTGTTTACTTCTAAGGTTATGCTATTTTTTAGTTTTCAAGGTCTCTTCGTCAACATTTGTTTGTAGTAATTTTGTACATAGCCCGCCTTATATCACATGGGTTATTGTGGCTCTTTTGAATATGTCTACGAATTTATTTAAACTTTACCTAGCCAACAATGTTCATTTTTTGGATGGTTTTTATGCTCAGTACACATCAACTATATATTTTTTTTCTTTTAACAGATTAGAGGGGTTGTTAGAGCACTGTTTTCACTTTATCATAATTCTTGATTTTCTGTAATATTTTTTAATGGATTTGAGTGGTTGTTAGAGCATTGTTTTTACTTGATCAGAATTCTCAATTTTCTCTAATATTTTGTATAGTTGATTAATAGAAATGCAGACTTCCAAAAAAAAATAATGTGAAGTTTAAAGATGTAATCCTAACAAAGCTAAAGTTAAAGATCTAATATACGTGAATAGGTTGATATGGGTATACGAAATTTATTTTAATATCTAATGACATTTTTTTATGTTAATAAATATAAAGTTTGAATATGATTCAAGATCAAGATTTGTGAAAGCGGAAATTGTGAATTGTATTTGAACACATAAGATTTGTGTATATGTCGAAAAATATGAAATGAGGACATAACATGTTTATTATTTTCACACGTAAGAATCACGAAGTCATAATAACATTTCAGAAGATTTAGTTAATAAATAGATGCACCTACTGAGGAAAATACTATCTGCACCAGGTATATTCAAGAGAGTTGGCTTATAATCATCCCGCAAGTTATTTGTTTTTATATATGCATATTTTTTTTTGAAAAAATGCTTTGATTTTGAAAATTACAACATAAACATTTTGTAAACATGTTATTGAAGAATTAAACATTTTGTAATAAAGTTTTAATATACATGAATAGCTTGATTTGGGTATATGCAATTTATTTAAAGATACAATAACAAATATTTATGTTAAAAAATATGAAGTTTAAAGATAATCTAACATCAAGACCACTGAATGGATTTATTGATCATTTATTTTAAAACATTGTTTAATAAGAAATTTCTGAAAGTGGAATCGAAATTTTGCATTTTGGAGTCTATAATTCGACATTTTGGAATCTGGAGATTTCAGAATTAAGAATTTCTGAATATATATATATATTTAACAACATTTATATATATGAATGAGGTGCAATTGATATTTGCCTCAATAGGAGGCTGTATTTATTGACTAAATCTTACAAATGTTATTATGTCTTTGGGATTTTTATATTTATAACTTGGAATTAATATGATTTGTATATGAAAGGCTAGAATGGGAGGAGAATCCAAGATGCGAAATATGTTGAATTTGAAACATTTGGTGTTTGGAACATGTGATATGGACGATCATTTAATGTTAAGCAAGATATTTCATATATTTAATAATTAAGGAACAACAAAATATTTATACCATCATAAGAAGGCATCGATGAGGTGACAAATGTCAAGTTGAAACATTATGAGATAATTTAAGGCGGAGAAAAAGTGAGGGTAACAGTCACTTTTGCGATTAATATGATGATGTTATGTTTCATTGTTCTAAACTGGTGGCGTTATGATGGCATTGAAGAGGAGTCACATCCATCTTCACATCGGAATTCAAAGTCCTTACTCCTCATGATTTTGAAATTCCTACATAATGAATCCGCCCAGGTATATTCAAGAGAGTTGTCTTATCATCTTCCCTTGAGGTATTTGTTTTTATATATGTAGATGTTTTTCTGAAAATTATGCTTTGATTTTGAAAATTACAACATAAACATTTTGTAAACATGTTAGTGAAGAATCAAACATTTTGTAAATATTTTGTAAACATTTTTCGTTTAGAACATTTGACATAGAAATAAATAAAATGTTAACATTTCAAATTATTTGAGAAAAAAACTTGAGTATGTGTTGCTCAATATCCAAAATATCAGGAATAGGAAATTACGAATAAGGGAAATTCCCTTAAGAGAAATTCGACTTTGCGGTTTCCAATATCGGTTTTCAGAAATTGGGTATTGTGTTTGGGAAATTGGAGAATCCGGAAGCGAGAAAATCATTTGAACAAAAGATTGAGTCTGCATTGTTCGATATCTAAAATACCAGGAATAAGAAATCGTGAATAATGGAAATACCCTTAAGAGAATTTTGACTTTGCGGTTTCTATATCGGTTTTTGGAAATTGGGTATTGTTTTTCGGAATTTGGAAATTCGAAATCATAATAAGGAAGGAAGGAAAATATTTTAACAAAAATGTGAATACGAGTTTCCAACATCCGAGATATCAGAAATCAGAAATCACGAACATGGAAAACAACTGTCGTTTCGAAAATGAACCTTTTTTACTTATCTTGGTTTGAAAATGGGAAATTGGGTATCGTGTTTTGCAAATGGAAAATTTAAAATGGGAGTTTTTTTGTTTTATGTTCATTTAATAAAATAAGACTTGATCTAAAATTTGTATACATTCATTTTTATACGTTAATTATCGATAGGTATAACTCCCGATTCTATATTATTCCTTTGCTAATGCTTATATTTATACAATGCATATGACAGTTGTGTTTCACCTTCCGCCCAGCCTTTTCGGCTTCCTACATAATTATTCAGATTTATTTATTTATTTACACAATATATAATCTCGACGGATTATATTCTAACAATCCCCCTCTTAATCCAAAGGGGTGTTCGTAAGTCCGAGCATGTTTTTGAATATTTCAAACTTTTCTCGTCCAAGCGCTTTGGTGAAGATGTCTGCAATTTGATCATTTGTGGAACAATGTCAAAGATGGACTGTCTTGGCCTCTACATGATGTCGAATCAAATGATACTTTGTGTTGATGTGTTTGGTTTGATCATGGAATCTAGGATTATTAGCCAGCTTGATTGCAGAAGTATTGTCGACCAATAATGGAGTGGAGTTCTCTTGTTTTTCTTGCAAATCTTCAAGTATCTTCCTGAGCCATACTATTTCTTTTGTAGCTTCAGCTGCAACCACATATTCTGCTTCTGTTGTTGAATCTGCTGGAACTGACTGTTTGCGTGATCTCCATGAGACAGCTGCTGATCCAAGACTCATAGTGTATCCAGAAGTTGATACTCCTGTCTCCTTATCGCCATCAAAATCTGAGTCTGAGTACCCAATAAGTTTGAAGTCGTCCACTTTATAGTACTTGAGTCCAACGTCTTGAGTCCCCTTCAAGTATCTTAGAACTCTTTTTGTAGCTGACCAGTGTCCTTCACAAGGTTTATGCATGAACCTTGAAAG